>WJFB01002288.1:0-20512 GCA_009870185.1 Pygmarrhopalites habei
CAAAAAATCGGAAAAAATATTTTATGAAAGGGGGGAGGGGGGTAGTTTCACTTTTTTGGTCAGATCTGATTTCTTACTAAAGTGCACAAAACTGTGCAATAACAATTCCTCGAGGAAAAAATAATTTTCCTCGAGGATTTTTTCCCCTCAAGGTTCCGATCTCTAGTTTGAATAATTTTTCTCGCCTTCTTTTCGGTGTCCTCTTCTTGGATTGACAACTATAAAATGTACTAGGAGATGGTTGGGATGTTGTCAAATTCATATTCTCATTATCAACGGCCGAGTCTTCTTCGACATTCCTCCACTTGACTATCAGATCCATCAAGATTTTTGAAGAAGGCATGTAGGCGCCAACTGTTGCTAATATGTCCCGTTCCGTATTTTGCAAAACTTGGTCAAAAGGGAGAGTCGGGTCAGAAAGGGCATGGACTTTAAGTCTTTCCAAGAGCATGTGGTTTGTCATCCTACAAATACATAATATGTAAATGCAGATAGTGTAAATCAAAATTGGGAAGGTCACGTCACTTTCTACTAGCTGTAATTATTACTTTTATTTTAACTATTTTTTGGATGTGGACTTACTCATGTAATGACTCTGGATCTTGAGTGTGATCTTTGAGTAGAATGACTCCTTCCTGTTTCAAAATACGTCCTTCACAACCTGGTTGGATACACTTCCAAACCTCTGTTCCATCCTTCCGAGTTGACCCAAGAAAATAGTTTGACCCCTCATAACTCAAAATTGATTTTCCTTTTGCAGTGAGTGAATAGGATGTCATTTTGAACTAATATTGATTTTAAAAATAAATCGGCGACTGATTCTGTGAGCTCCTTCCACGGTGACTGATTTGACTTGAGTGGTTTCTGTATTGCATTAACAAAAGGGCCTACATTCGATAGTCCAGCTCACTATGAATTCTATTTTTGCATTCATTACACATGTAAATCAATTTCACCACCGTCACAGTGGTATATTATCTATTAATTAGAATGTGTTTAGAGAGTCTTTGAACTATTTCAGACGTTTGTTTGGATTTTGGGTGAGATTACACTATTTCTATTCAAATTGGCAGGAATCGGGACGAGGAGATGATGGATGCTAAAAAGAAAACTATACTGGGGAGAAAGAAGAAAATGTGTAATTCCGCGTTTCTGACAGACCAACAACTGAAGGAGAGAGTACGTAAAAATACTTCATTTACATATTTGTTAGCACAACAAGTTCACTACGAGTGTCTCAAAGTTACCTTACCTTATTGTTATTTAGATGAAAAAAATAGCAGCTCCATCCAAACTCATGTGTCCCACAAAAGGTTGGACAATTCGAAAGGAAATTCGGGACCAGGAGAAAATTGAAAATCAAAATCGAGATAAGGGTGACGGTAATTTGTGGTCCAGTGAGTCAAAGGACAGCTTTAATTCCGCATCTTATGTCAAGAATATTCCTAAGCTGTGAGTGTTTGACTTCATTTCTTGTGTTTCAACTACATATGTATATGTACATGCTCAAGTTAACTGACGCAGACAACTTTTCTCATAAAATAATTTTCAGGGGAATGCCAGCATGGAGAAAAGCTACAGCAAGATGATCATAAATTATATGAATACTAAATAATTAGTACTTATTTTTTCATCTACTGTCTGACTGTGTAAGTTCCACGTTAACTGATTTTTTGCAACCACCACCAGTGAAAATGAATAAAAAGGAAATCCTGATATTTTCTTCAATCATTCAGTTTATTTATTCTTTTTGCAAACTGTTACAAAATTGTCTACGACTATCATCATCATTGGGAAGTCTTTGATTAAAAATTGTTAGGAAATCTCTTCCTTTGTCTATTCTATGTTTTCAATTAAATCTGATAAAGGCAAATAAGTTACTTAGTCACAACAGAATTAGAAGAGAATGTAAATGTTGTGCTTCTATCTTTATGTCTTTCACAATCTTGTTTATAAAATAATTAACTAAAGCTTAAAATCATTTTCATCGGTCACAAAAACAAAATTAAAACTGAATAAAAAATATGCGACGAGGGCATTGACTTGAGAAAACCGTATTAAAAATATTAATATAGTCTTAGTAAAACTTGAAGAACATCAACAGGTAAAAATAATGATAGGAAACGTTTGTCAGTCTATAAAACACATCATTCATACTCGTACGTGTAGAAATTGTCCAAATTCCGATTTTTCAAAGTCCGACTCCACCCTTCAATCTCAACGGACTCATAGACCCAACGTCTGTTCACCCTGCAAGGTCAAATTACATTACCTTAGAAATGTCACATTTCAAATGTTTCAATAAGAATCCCAACCGATCTCATGTAGTACCTGCATTCATGACCACAACGGGTATCACCGCAATTTTTACATGGGTAATGACAACCAGGACACTTTGTGTTGAGACAATCGCAGTCCTCGTAATCACAAGCTTCATAAATTAAAATATTAATTACAATTTTGTATTACACCTGTATAATTCCAATGGTGTCAAAAGTAATTAAAAAGGCACTACCTTGAATCATTGGTCTCCCATCTGGATGATAATATCGTCGTCTATGAAATGTCCAATAAAATTAAAATCCTAGCCACCCAAATGATTTAATTGTTATATGTATAATAGTCACAATTTTACCTATTCTTCTTCTGTTTTCTCAACGAATTAGAAGGGTCAAAGTCTGACATAAATTTCATTTCGTCACTCAACTTAGCCTCTTTCTGAAATAAACAGTCGTACCAGGACGTTAAAATTAATTAAAGATTTTCTAAAGATTTTCACTTATTTTAAATCTAAGAGTCTTAGATTGAGAATTGTCTTAGACTAAGACAATTATAATATGCTCACTGCTTGACGTGTTGCTCTCCTGGCTTCTTCTTCATTATATGTTTTGTTCGGTGTCACTACTTGAACAATTTCAACAATGTCATCGTCCTCCGGGACACTTTCCTTTGGTAATTCGGGAACACTTTCTTTAGGTAATTCGGGAACACTTTCTTTCGGTACTTCAGGGACACTTTCTTTCGGTACTTCGGGGACACTCTCCTTTTGTAATTTAGGGGCACTTGCTTTCACCAGTTCGGAATCACTTTCTTTCGCTAACTCAGGGGCAGTTTCCTTAGGTTCTTCGGGGTTTTGATTTACAGGGATTTCAGATTGCTCCTCCGTCATCTTATCTCAGCTTTTTTATAATGATTTAGTCCCGCACAAGTGAATTCAAAGAGGGTTCTAAGGCAGCTCTTAGATTGCACGAGGGGAAAACTAATCATTTGGCGTGTAATGAAAAATAACGTTTGCAATAAAAAAACTCTTTTTGTAGCATTTCACAAGCGAATTTATTATTATACATTGTATTATTATGACAATAATATTAATATTGAGACGATAATTTTATTCTACCTCCAGTCTACCCAGTGCAGTCTAATCTACTACCCAAAGTTCTGAATTTTATAAAATTACAGATTTCCCTTCATTGATCTCTAACCATTTTCATTCACACACAATAATTATCATTAATCCGTGTTCACCATAACATCCACTTTACAATTTAGACAATTCAAAAACTTTTAAAGAATCAGTCTCTGCTTCTTCTTCTTCCCCCAAAATTCAGTGAGGAGTCAAATGGACCAAGACTTGCGTTGACGAAATTGTCAAGGCATAATTAGTAATTCATTTACATTTACATATTCTCAAATGGAAACCATGAATCTCATCATCGTAGACCATCCGTCGTCTTTGTATACCAGAGAATGTCTCTCATAATTTTGAATGAAGATGACAACCATTAATTGTCTCATAAAATACTAAATTAATAACGAAGAACAAAAAATATCGTTGATCGGATACAAAACGTAACATAATTAGTTAAACACGATCAAGAAATGATTTCAATCTTGCCAAGTCGACAAGGGTAAGTTACACCAATCAATTGATCATATTCAAACACTCACACTTTTAATTGAGCTGAATAATAAATATATGTCTATACAGTATATTTTTGGTATTGTGTGCTATTCCTAATCCCTACCGTCATACACGAGTATGTACATACACAACAATCCTCCTACACTTTCACTGATCAAACTATTTTAAATTTCTACATCCACCTCAAAAAAGTACTACAGTATTTTGATTAAGTACGCCAAATATTGATTAGTACCGTACACAGTTAGGAATTTTAGGAATATAGTTGTTGTTCTCAATATTACACAGTAAGGAGGTACACAGTCATCAAAAACAAGAAAAACGATTTTGGAAATGGGTGTACTTGTGTATTCTACTCTACATACAAAAAAACAAAATTACAACTCATTTATCACGATTCAAACAACATGATTTCAGTTTTCCTGTACACATTAAACCACATTAATTACATGCTAAAACACTACAAATTTAAGAGGACAGGTCCAGACAGTCATTTCAAATTGTCCCGTTTGCACTTGCCGAAATGTTTTGTGTCAAAATTTTGTCCGGTTGCACAGGAAATCTCTGAAGAAAAAGAAAATCAAAAATCAATTAAAAACGCAATCATTTAACCTAACTTTCACTCTTTGAGTGTATACCTTTCATTTCACACCAGCTTCGGTATGTTTGAGTTATGTGTCCATTTGTCGCACAGATTGGCCCGGCGATTTGACTCTGATTCGATTTCTGACACCATTTCGGTTGAGTACAAGTCACACACCGTGGTTTCCCCGTCAGATCAATTAAGCACCTCTGGCCATCACCACCTGCGAAAGATATCAAAATTGAATCTCACCTGCAATCATACACACAGTAGACATTACATATATTCATCATAAAATATGTTACACTCACATTGGACTGTACTACATGTTGCCTTTTCTAATGAAAAGATACAAAAAAGAAAAGTCAAATATTAGTAACAAATGGTGAAGTGGACCGATTGACGAGTTGTGTCATCTGAATCTGAAGGGAGGAAAGTCGCCTGACTTATCTAATCAAAATTGAACAAGACTATATGAGAGAAAAACCCATGAAAATGTACTAGTTGGGCTCAATTGTGTTTGTGTATGCATATTATGACATCATGGTTCTTTGACATCGTCTGAGCTTTGATTGTGAGGTGTGTGTGTGTCTGAGTTTGGTCTTTTTCTTAAACGGCCTTCAAGAACAAGTTGAGGGTCGACACGGCATTCATCAGAATGAAAAGCATTCCTTCGGCACAACATAGCATTACACCATGAGCAACAAAATCACTTTCATCAGAAGACTGGGCTTGAGTGTGTGTGTGCAACAATGTCGTTTTTGTGACTACAAGTGTCTTGCAAATTCCACAAGTTTCAATCTCGAACTCATAAATTACGTGCAGCAGGCGTACACACACTACTGCCTAGTGTGTGTGTGTGTACACCTGTTGTACACAAAGATGACACGAGAAGAGTAAAAAGAGAGATAAAAAAAACAAAAATACTTTTACATGGACCCATTTGTATCGATATCAATTCTCCCATTTTGGTGGTATGAACAGTTTAAGATTCTCATCATCTACTACAAATGAATTCAGAGGAAATCCCAAAAGTCTTACGCTTACAGGGACCCTTGTACGCAATTGGAATAGCCTTCCCCTTGTGACATGCTGTTTGACGTAAATCGCAGATACTAACAAAAAACAACAAATCATGTCCACTTACGACAATTTTTCCCCAACGAAAACAGTACGATTATTAATATAACTTTTAATACCTCGGATATTCAATCCCATCAGCCCCACACACTGGTGAATCTGTGGATCGGGTCAAAGTTGATTTAAAACTGATTTGTTTTCCATTACAATCTAAGATATTATGTAACAAGGTACTGTCCCCCACAAACTTACGTTTTACAAGGGGTCCTAGTCCCGTCTCCGACCCTTTTCCTGATGAACATTTTCGCTGAGAACAATTGACGCAGTGTGGAATCATGTTTTGATCCAGTAAACACCGTTTCTTGGATGGACAATTCAGATTTGAACAGGATTCTGAAATGACATGACCATCTGTAGCAATTCTCACCATACTCGATGGTGCCTGTACTACACAAATGAATCTGAAAATCCTAATAGTCTTACGTTTACAAGGACCGTAATATGCAATCGAAATTTTGAGTTTTTTTCGACAAGCTCGTTTCAAGAGTCGGCAAGTATTTCGGTATGTTCTCCCGTCATTCCCACACACTGCTGCATCCTTTTGACTCTTTCCATGCTGAAGCCTAAACGCTGCTGTAGTAAACAATAAAGATGAAGCCATCAACATATTTTTTGGTAGTCATGCCTCACTATAGTCTTTTTATGGAAATTCTATGAAACACTTTTAATTCATGTTCAGCTTACCACAATTCGGAGCACACACACATTTGGGCACCAAGTCTCCGGACCTACACAATAGAAATGTCATTATATCAAGAGTCCATGGTAGTCCATGGTAGTCGCCCAAGCAAAAAATCATTTTTTACAATACCCATTCGGCCGTAAGACACATTTTTGATTCTGGGGACATGTCACTCCATCACAGGTTTCTGAAGGAAAACATTAACCCTTTGAGACAATTCATGTAAAAGTTATGACAAAAAAATCTACTACAATCACTGAGCAACGAATTGAAAAAATGTGGGGGAAAAGCTCATCTTTTTGTAGGGGAATGGACAAGTGGATTGAATACTCACCTCTACATCTGGAACAAGGGACTCCGCCTTGTACATGCATGTAGAACTTTTTAAAAAAAGACAGCAGTCAGAAACATGTGCAGAGACATATTGGTCATTTGTTTAAAGAAAAAGTATTGAAAAAAGATGATTACAATTTGACTGGGATTCAAATCGCCATCACTCCAAGAGACGGAAACGGAGTTGGAGTAGCTGCTACAACATTCTTCTTTGGAAGCACCCGTTTTGACGAGGGCTGAACAAAGTCCGTTTCGATTCATGGTTAACCAACAGTTCCCTCCTACAATAATAATAATGTTAAATGGACCCACATTGTTGTAAGTAATTGTTGTTCAAGAACATGTTTTCCTCCACCAGACACAATCATAGTACACACACACAATATTAACCCTTCAGAGATGGACGAAAAGAAAGAAGGAAGGAAAGAGAAGAGAAACTAGCCAAGCCCTCCTCCTCCTCACTCTTCCTTACAAGTTCCAGAAGCCCAAAAATTTCATCCATTTTACTTATTATACATTTCTCAGGAGTAAGCCTTACAATGAGTAAATACTTTAACCAGATATATACAATAAGAACAAGTTTTTGACACACACGCACTCTCTTTCTCTTTCTAAACAGTGTGTAAATCCAAATCATTACAGAGAGTCACCTACCCAACCATGCAACCATTACAAATTTACGGCTTCTAGACTCGGGCTTTTAGGAACGTTCAATTCATACAATTTTTCCAGTAATTTACTGGTAGCATTTTGAAAGTTGGAAACAACTGAATGAAGAAGAAAGACGAGGATGGATGGAGGAGGGAGAAGAAAAACCCAACGTCAAAGGTTCCCTTTCATCCTTTCTCTCAATAAGACTATCCCGCAGATTGCAGATATATTGCCTACGTAGTAAAATTCTTTCAATTCTTCCTGCGAGAACTCTTCCTCACAAACAATGTATCTCAAATTCCCTCTCTAAATGCTCAACCACTTTTTTCCTCTCTTTACTACGTCCTCCAATAAATCAGACACACACAGATCTGGAGACTGTGGATTTACTCACTTTGCACAACCCAACCCATTTATTGGACGTTCACACCTTGGAGCCACTTAAAATTACGGTCATCTCCCGTCCACACACACGTATCCTTTACATACCTTCCCTTTCATCAAAATTCCTAGAAATTTCGTTTGAGGAAGTCATTTCAGTCACGAGACGACCCATATCACGTCAATGTAGTTGTGTGACCCTTTACTACGAAAAACAAATTATGACATACCATGCTATCCCTGTATTTATTACATCATCAAAATCAGGACCCGAGACGACCCGTGCATAATATTTTTTTGTCTGTCCTCCACACACGTGTAAATAAATTACATATAAAAAAGAGTGGAAATGTAAAGTTCCGCACAAACTTTTCGTTCAAAATACAAATTATGAAAAAAACCCTCTTGAATTCTGAGAGAGGAAAGTCGACTGAAGCACAAAAATGAGGTTGAGTCAAACTAACATGGCAAAATGTAAAGAGGAGGAGGTGAGCTGACAGTCTTACAAATGTGAACAGGACCTGCCTCAAAAAATATTATGTTCGATATCATCATCATCATCACTTCCCATGCTCCTATCCAGGACACACACACACACACATGGAACAAAAAGTCCCACAAAAGAGAGGAGAAAAAACATCAACTTGGACATAATAATATATGATGTTTTTGTCTTGGATAATACTCTCTTTCTGTGTACCCAATGCATGGAGTTGGAGTGTAGACTGCATGCAGATTTCCAAAGTGTCCTAACCTAGCCTACCATATCAAGGAGGAGGAGGGGGGGCTAAGGACATAAGATAAAACTGTAATGCAAGTTAATTTGAGTTCATGTACATACAAAGTAGCAGTGGAATTGTGTGAGCGAGATGATAAATTGCAAATCATTGAGTTGGCGGATAGGTTGAGTTATTTGTTTTTGCATGCATTCAGCACTCCGACTACAATGCTGTATGCACACAAAGCTCCAACTCTCCTATTTTTTCTCCCTCTCTCTCTCTCCTACAGAGAGTACAGAGTCTGCTAGACATGTCGTTGTGTGCATTTTGAAAAAAGGCCTCAAAAGCCGTCTTTCTTTCAGCGCTGGCAACACACACAACAGCTCGTCATGATTTTCAAAAGGCGAAAGTCAAAAACCCAAAGACTAAAAACCACCAGACACGTACTCCTCGTCTTGTGTCTGAGAAGACGAATGTAAGAGAGTGGATACATGTATTAGAGAGAGAGAGAGCTGGAGAACACATCACCATCGCATGTAAGGACGCTATACTCCAGACATGAGCTGTAGGAGTAATGAAAAAAGTGTGTATACTTATTTGACATTTTTCATCATTTGCAATTCACAACGTTAATGGCATCGTTGTGAAGGATGTGGATGCACTCAACAGTGCACTGGATGGTAGGAGGGAGGGAGGCGAAGGAGATGCGCAATCTTTCACCTTGTACAAACTACCAATTGGGTAGTTACATAATTATGCCAATATATAATCACATATTGGCTTATGCTCCACACACAAAGCCGAGCCGAGCTGAGCTGAGCCAAGCCAATGAAAAAGCAAACCAAACATGAAATTCGCACATCCACTACTAAAAGGCCTCATTTTTTATCATACTTTCTGTCTCTGAGAGTACAACAAGAGCTGGGCTTTCAAAAAACTGATCTACTGTCATTCCGTGTCCTTTAATGTCTAGACAGAACGAACCATGGTCGTTCAAACTATGTCCTCCCTCCTTCCCCCCAACTCTGAAGGAACACACACAATCCATGTGTTTTCCATGATACATATTTTAAAATAATATCCCATTCTCTCTTCCCCATTATATTATGTACTTTTTTTCGACTTGGAGTCTTCTAAGAGAAAAACAGACCCCCACAACCAACTTCCCCTCCATATTATTACTATACGCTGGGTTGGTTGCATACAAAAACATTTTGAACATCATTTCAGCATTACCTCATATACTACAGTATTTTGAATGTCTGCAACTAATTCCCTGACTCCATACAATCCTCCGTCTCCGTCTCCTTTTCATCCACTAAACAAGTGAGCATTGTCGTGGGCCTCATAATTTTTTTTCTCTTCTATTAACATCTCTAATGCTTTTGCATTAGCCTCCAAACTATGAGGAGTAACAAATTGTTATAATATTATGTCACTGCATAACATGCATAATTCATCTTACCCCCTACGATCTATTCTTATCTTCCTCTTGGCTTTAATTTTAATACCACAATCCCCTCCCACCCTCCACTCTGCCTCTCTTCATGCCCAAACAACCAACTTGCACTACAAAATTCCTTTAATACACTTTTTATCAATCTCTACATACAACACTTGACACACAAAAAACCACACTCTGTCCCAGCCTTGGCCAATACATGCTTCACACAGATCCTCAAAAATCCTTCCCGTCCCCTCCTCCATCCTTCCAACAAAATTAAATCCGAGTCACTATTTGTATGCAAGGATATTCTCAGTTACATTCAAATGCCCTAATCACTTCTTCCCTACATCAATTCACAATCTCATTTATGACACGTCAAATTACCAAAGAACCGTCCGAGCTGAAGAGTTTGAAAAATATTAAATAACTGACATAAAAATTCTTTGCTTAATCTTGTCGTCCTCTTTGGATGCACCCAGATTTCAATCTTAATGATTTGACGAGATGTAGTAAAAAATGATGTTGCCCTGATAAACAAAAATGTGAACAGACAAGAAACAAGAGGACTTTTAGGGAGAGAGAGAGAGACAGAGGAGGGGGGACAATCACATCTTAATATTATAATCCGTCATAAAATCATTTCATTGGTGGAGTGCGTGTGAGGAATTTGCATGAGAGTGAGAAGAAAATGTGGATTTTCACACCAACCGGCATGTGAAATTGAATGTAAAAATGTGAGATGTAACTGTTTATACTGATCAGAGGTCTGTCGTATATTTTAATTAAAATGCTGAGTAGAAAAACCTCCTCTTTTCCTTCACTTTTTTGGGAAGAAGTGAAGGGAGGAGGCTGGACAAGTAGACAAATATATTTCACAAAGTTGCCCACCTAAAAAGAGTGCGGCAAAAAGTCCTGGTCGTAACTTTTGTATTACATAATTGGCCATTATGATACAAAGACATGTGGAGAGAGTATGGCCCTTACATTTCCCTTACCAGGACAATTACTATGCGAGTCATAAATCCAGTTAATCGCTCATAAATTCAATCCAATTGATAAAGAGGTAATAAAGAGGTAATTATTTTTTTCTTTCCATCTCCAATTCCGCTGCTAATAATAAATTGTTGAAAAAAAGTGTTTACTCCATAACTTGGGGAGGGAAAGGAGGAGAGAAAATGTCCTGTCCTGTCCAGCCTTGACAATACAAACACTCAAATATCAGAATATCAGAAAGAGAAAAAGTAGGATACGCACAAGCTAGGAAATCTTATTTTGTCCATAACTACCGTCATTAAAATACATGGATGAGGGGGAAAGTCGCGTCGCGTCGCTCTCACAGTAAAAAAAAATTGGCAAAGACGAAATTTACACAGTTTTCTGTTTCCTCGAATCCAATGTACAAGACACAAGACAAATGTACAGCGTGTCTCCTCCTCCTATTAATTCGTGAACAACTAAATATTTCATCATTATCTGTCACATAAAAACATTCCAAAACTTTTAACGTTCATCTGAGAGTCTCCCAGGACACACACACGCATTGTACGAGGATTTTATAACGAATATCTATGTGTAAAATTTGTTCCTTGAAATACTTCCCCTCCCCGATTCCCCCCACACAGCCGGGGAAGTAACTCTCCATCATTTTGTCAGACACGGGATTGTGCGTAGGCTTATTGAACAGACATTACTTACATCCCTTCATGTTGTCGGAAGCCAAAGTGTCTGTCGTCCAATTATAACAATTTCGTTCATACATTCACCGTCTGACAGTCTGAGGAGGACTACACTCAAAAATCCCTGAACTTGAACTTCTACACCATTTAACATGGCCCACTAGACGTAACCACACACACACGCACACAACGCCAAGACGCACAGACAAGAAATACTACTGTGCATGGAATACAGAATAATAATGAAAAATATTGTATTTACTCACCATGTGACATCTTTGCTTGATTGATGACTAAACCGAGGATGAGGAGATGAGTGAGTTTCTGTGGAAAAGAACAGAGAAGTTTGAGATGATAGCGTTCCTGCTGCTGTCTCTGTAATTTTGAGGTTGGAAATGTCGTCGGCATCATTCTTGTCTTCTCAATCTTTTGACTTTCATCATTATTATTAAACCATATAAAATTTGTAGACATTTTGTAACAATTTGTGAGGACGAGTCAACAACAAGAAATACGAGTAGTATGTAGTGGCAGTGGCAGTGGCAGGAGAATGGAGTTAACTATTTTTAAAACCCTCCAATTTTTTTTTCTCAAAAAAACTGGAACAACAAGTCGAGAATGGAGAGCCAAAAAGGAGGAGAACCACCGAGGAGAAGTGTAAGAGTATGTAACTAGGAGGAGGAACCAAACGACAGTTCGAGTTGTGAGGAGAGAAAGACAGTCAGTCTAATTAAGATGTATCACTAATTACTAGCAAGTATATTAATGCGGCCCGACAGGCATATCTTGAAAATACTTGCGGCTCCAATCCATATCGCTGTAACTTTGATACAATGTTCAAGCCAACAAAAACAGCATTCCTCATCATCCCTCTCTCTCTCTTTCTTCCCCTTTCCTCTCTCCAATATTTTTTTCAGTCCCTTTTTCTTTCTGCAACGCTTTTTCTTGTCCGTTCCTACCCAACTAACTTGCTTACGTACGCACACCACAAAAATGACACACTTTGTGTAACAACAGCAAAATCATACACACAACCTAGTGTATCGTCACATCATGGGCAGAGAGAAGGGAGTACACAAGTAGGAGAACAGACAATGTTAGATTGGCAGGATCCCACACACAAACATGTAAGAATATTATTGTTATCTAATTTCTTTTATCCCTCCTTTTTACTCCTCCCCCTCCCACCGTCGATTATTTCACTTTAGCTCCGGTCCTCCTCCTTGTCTACAGTACAATCACACATCCACACAGTCAGACAAGATTGATTTAAGTAAATAAATCTGTTGATTGTTCCCCACACATAAAATTGCGAACAGTCATGTGGACAGTTCAAGATGAATTATAATATTTTCCCCTTTGACTGTTGATGACGTCTAGGAGAACACTTGAAGTTCAAGTTGACTTTTTGAAGATGCGGGTGTACTGAGAAAGTAATCCGGGTGTAAAGAGTAAGTCTCACCAAAAATAATATTATCACAAAACAGAAAGAGAGAGAAAACTGTTGGGGAGATTTGCTGACGCCGAGATTGAGGTAAGAGACAATGTAGTAAATACGGCTACTCGTGTGACAATAGCACGACTAACTTACTACTAGCCCATTCATTCGGATTTTATAGCTGACTCTCCGGCCACATCCACTACACACATCCACCTACAGCACCACACACACACACGAGATGTGTGTGTAAGGAACTTTCTGCTCCTCTTTCCATCTCACTTTTTCCCCCCTCTCTCAGACAGAATCATTCCCCACACATATACTTTTCTCCTCTTCGTTCTTTCCTCCTTATCTTCAGTTACTAAAAAACTGGCTCTAAAATATTACTTGTGCCCTTCCCACCCTTTCCACTATCTTGATGAGAGAGTGTACAAAGCAGAGGGAACAATCTGACACAAATTTGCATCACTACACTAAGAAAATATTTCGTTAGTAAAGTGAGGAGAAGGGATGAGGTCACAAAAATATGAAATTTTGAAAACTGTGTGGTGACGTTGTTCCCTCTTCATATATCAAGCCACTTTCTCCTGCGAGACTTTCACTCGGCCACAGTGAAGGGTTCCAGTTCAAAGGACACACACAAATAATAACACTCGTAATTACTATGTACCCTCATAGTAATGAATGAGGAACCAGAAAAAACGGCCATCAATTCAGTCTTTATAATCACAAGACCAGTACTGGGAAATTACTCTCGAGTCTTTGGTTAATAATGAAGAGAGAGAGAGACAGGTGGTGAGGAGAATGGGATATGAATAAAATGAATGAATTTCAAAAAATAAAATCCAAATGCAATGACTCTGCATATAAAGCAAGCAGTGTGTGTGTGCGAGTGTATGTAGGGAAGGAGTCAAGTGACTGGAAGCCACACAGACAGGCGAGTGTGTGTGGCTGCAGAGACGAGGTTGAAGCAACCTTGGCAGTGGAATGGCATCACAGTCAATAGGCAAATTTGTGTTTGCTCGGATGCTACGCACCACAGTCTACCAGCAAAGACTAGACAGAGGTATCGTGTGTATGTGGATTTGATTTCCTACGTGTAAAAATGTGAGATCCTTGACTATTCTGCAATGCACATGTACAGTCATACACCCCTTCATCCAAGTGACTCCCTCCTCCTCCTTTGTAGATATATATATCGGTATTATTTTTGTATTCTCATGAGGAGGCTGAGCCAAGAAAAAATGTGACACGATATACATAGCCGGGAATGCACAGGTGCTTCACTTTAAGTGAATCTTCAATCCCACATCATGTCCATCCACACACACACTCACTAATCGTGTGACACACGATATGGTGGAAGGACTCGGAGAGAGTGTGTGTGTGGACTCCCCACAATTTTAGGAGAGAACCCTGCATTGGAAAGACCAAGAGGACATCAGCCAGAGACAACCTAGAACATCTGTAGGAGGAGTGAAATCTATTTTTTATTTTTTATAGCAATGTAAAATCTGTTGAGGTAGGTTCAGGACACCATATAACACTCTAACATACACTTTAAAACTTGACATGATGTCTTTCCCTACAATATAAAACGCTCCGTGTAATGTAATGCTGTATATTTACACTTTTCAGCCAGTAATAACAGTCCTGAAACACACACACATTAAGTACACACTGAGAATGACTAGACAACGTCCCGAGAGATATGATGTATCTGTAGTCAGTGTGGGTCTAACATGAAGTGTATTATAACCGTTCGTTCACTCATCCTGAGGAATGATGGTCACACTCAATATTCAAGACAGACAACTTTTTTTGGCTTCACTCTCTCCACTATTCCGTCTCCTGAAGGAAAAAGACGCCTTAATTGAGATTACGAGAGAGGGTAAAGAAAAAAGAAAAAAAAGCTGTCTCGCGCCATCAACTATTAAAAAATCTGCCAATTGCCAAACTATATTATTACCCCTCTTCATACATAATTCTCATTCCGTCTTTCTGGAATTTCTTGACCACTAGGTTCTCCAAGATTATGAAGAGTGAAGAGGTCGAGAGAGATGGAGAAAAAATTGCACATGCACAAAAGTACGTCAGGAGAGCGGTTGTTACACATAGTTCTTTACATGCTAACATGCCATGTTACATCATTTTAATGAGTATCCAGCAAAATGATTATTATCATTAATCTTAAATCTATATGCTTTGTACCTTGCAATCTAATGATTGGGACTCCCAGAAATTTTGAAGGAGAAAATCCATCCTAAAAAGATACTAAAAAGACAGAATTCAATCCAAGAGAGAGAGAGAGAGCGTGTGAAATACACTCTGTCAAAAGTCAATATTTTTATCCATTATTTGCGTCGTTAATTCATCGGAGAACATGAGTATGTACTCACACACCTTCTCCTCCATGACCCACGGCTCCCAACACAAGAACATATACAATCCAGACTGATGATGGCGATGATGACAAACAGCATCCTAGTCTACAAAGTCCTTGTCACATGAACAGTCATTTGTCGTTATTTGAATTTCTAATACTTTTTCCTCTCTCTCAAGCCTACACTGCCATGCAAAGATTTTCGCAAAAGTCGGCTCGGAAAACCAAACGACCCCAGACACATTCGCAACGTCAAAGTTGTGTGACAAATGTGGATGTCTTCAATATGGTACAATTATTCATTTTTAACTTTTATCTGCATACATCTGATTTATGAGGACAATTAGAAGAGAGAGAGAGAGAGACATGGGTGTGTAGTATTATTAGCACACAATCAAAAATACACACACACAATTTTTTGTCTGGCGCTGATATCATGATGACCATTACCTTGAAGGATCTGTGAGCTAGCCTCACTTGCGAATTGGCAATTCTAAAAAGAAACTTGAAGACAGAAAAGAAAAGTTTAAAAAATGTGTAAAAATTTTCTAGTTTTCATTGAGCTGTCTCTCCCACATCCCAATGTGTATGTATGCAGGACTTTGGTGGAGTCAGTTATGAAACAAAATTATTTTTACCGTAATGAAGCCAAAATGAAATTCGCTGTTATTTTGTAAGCTGACACCATTTGTGTCTGGATTGAAATTGTGGAAGATGTTTGTGTGTTTGAGAGTGGAGACACTACTCTGCCCATCTTATGTACATTCGTGTGTATGTGTCCCAACCACAATGGCATTGGTCCAACATTGAACCCGACCTCCGAGTTTTTGCCCAAGAAGCATTCTGTTGCAAAGTTCCTTTCTTTCCACGGATAATCATCCCCCTGAACAATATTTTGCAGTCTCAACAAAAATTATGTCTGCCGTTCATACTGTAATTTTGTACTTATCCAGCCAAAGTGTCTCTCATCTCCCCGCCAGTCAGTCTGTCAGTAGACCTCATATCAGATAACATATGAAGCTATATTCTCAATGTCAAACATCTCCGACTCCCTGTCTGCTCAAATCATACACACACACACAACCTTCCAATGCAACGAAAATCCACCTTTTTATGACAAACTTCATTTGAGTTCACACAAAAATACTAAAAAATATCGTGTTCATTTTAAAGCTAGCTCAGTACCATCATACAACGGCTCGATTACATTGTCCTACTTAAAAAATCCGTATCTATAACTAAAGTTCAATATGATATCCCTCGGATACCCAATATCCTAGTACATGAAAGAAAAGTATCCTGTCTTACACAAAATCTCAACTACTTTAACTGTGAGGAAGCTGTATTACCATCCTTGTCCATTACTTCCTGTAGCCCTTCCCTGGAATAGCTGACGATGCTACTTGTTGTATCTCCATTTTAACCAATGACTGCGTGACATAACCTGCTGACAATATCCAAATTCCATTTATTGTAGCCATAATAAGAATAATATGATTCTCATTCATTCCCTACATGTGCTTTCCCAGTTCATCAATAGTTTGACAAAATTATCGTTGAAAAGTCTCCTCACATTCATTAATCACATCCTACATTAATGTCACCCATGAATAATTATGACATGGAAAATCCTTCCGTCATATTTTCAAGCCATTCGAAAAATCACCCTATAATATAAAATTTGAAATTAGGACAGCTCGTAAATAGTATGTTTGGGATTCAATTTGAATGTATGAAGTTCACATGAAAACAGACACAAACAATTCCTCATTAAAACTGGATTTTCATAGCTGTCTATCTTCCCGTCTCGTTCAATCACAAAGAATCCAATAACGTTCATAAGGACAATCAACTTTGAACAATTTCATTTAGTCATCTTCAGCCTAGGAGTCGCATCATATACACAAGTAAGGGAAGGGAGGAGCGAGACGACCCATGATTTACACAAACGATGGCTCTCAATAAAAACGGACGACAACACATGGTGGAGGTCGTCAGACCTATTTGCCGAAAAGACGAACTCATCAATCGACAAACAAACGCAGCAAACATCATCTCTCGTAAAGACAGACACGAGACCACTACAGACGAGAGACAGAATGTTAAAGGGAAATGACACACTTCCCCTGACAGGTGTGACTTTCTGACTGTCTGGTACCTTCATTCTAGCATAAAAAGAAACATTTAAATTTATTTACTAGAGCTATTAAATGGACCTTTTAAATTACTTTACAAACACCTCCTAGACCCTGGTATTCATTCCAACCTTCCTAGTCATCACCACTCAAAGATGAAAATATTTCCAGACGGAATGGAAAACATTAACCATCATTTCACTCGAGTATGCGAAAGTGTAGTATATATTCTACAGAATGATCTACTGATTGAGACCACCAGTTTATATTGACGAGTTTTTGTATGGAATGCTTATTGACCTAATTGTAGCTCAGTGTCTCATCCGTCGATGACACAAAAAATGTCACTAAATTTGTTGACCTGTGTACACTTCAATTTTAATTTTATTATCATTTATAACAAATTACAAGGTACATGATAGAGTAGTCTTACACAACCGTTTAAAAACATGAAACATTAACGTTCACTTTAAAAAGTTCTAATGTCATGTTCCTACGCTACCGGGCCATTAATCTGTCGGCTGTCATAGTACATTTATGTAACATATAAATGTCCACCTCATGTAAATGTATGTGTGGGAAATGTGAACCATATATTCATTTATCACTTTAAACATTTCAATGTGCACAACTGCCATAAAAAATTAATTGCCATACACGATTCTTAATCATAGGAACGAGAAACTCGTCAAAAATACAAAAAAGATTAATTGATATGATATTGACAGTTTGTAAAATTATAAGAAATGTTTTAGTACAAAAATATAAAACATTTTACATAAAATTCATTTATTTACTTAATTACTCTTGGAACAATCTCATTATGTGTCAGCCTCCTCCTCCCCCTCCTCGACTTCTACCTTCCGATCACAGTCTTTGAAACGTTTTAAAGTCTTTTCAATCATCAGAACACGATCTTGTTTCTTATTCCCTTTCAGTCTGGGTTGTGTCGCGGATGAATCTTCTATTGGGTAGGCTGCGGTCTGACAACCCAGTCCGACACGATTCGTTCTCATTTCTATTTTGATCTATTACACATGTACACAAACAAATCATCATAAAGGTTGAAACAAACATGGAAAGAGTTTGTTGCTACACTAAAACACAAATATTCAAAGACCATCATAAATACAGCTCAATCATTAGGTGAAAGAAAATATTGGGACCACATCTCTGTCATACATGATAAAAATTGAATACATGTATTGGTAACTCCTTAGTGCCCAAGTTGAAGCTAGTAGCTTCAAGCTACTGGATGTATCATGTACCGAAAAAATCTCCGTAATTTACTTATGGTGTGTGCCAAGTAACAGCAAGATATCCCCCCGTGCAGCAGGGAAAAGGAAGAAGAAGAAAGGGACAGAAATAAAATCACATGGAGACACAAAGGATCAGAAAAGACATTTACACAGACGTAGATTTATAAGATGTAAAAGATTTAGAGGGAATTAGTGTACTGACTATACAACTATAACAATAAATAGAACATGCAGCATGTTGGATGCTACCGCTATCCACATTACTTCTAACTGAGATATTACGTAAACATGAAGGAGAGTTCCTCTTGCATTTGAACTACCGAGCGAGCTGAACCTTGTACAATTTTTCAATAAAGACACAACAAAATGAAGCATGTTGACTAACTAAGTTAAAGAGAGAACACAGTAGAAAAGGTTAGTTGTGTCTGACATGCCCCGACAAGGTTGAGGGAATGTACCCACAGTCAATAAAGAATTATTAAGCCAACCTACTAGTATGTACGTGCAGTACATCACACATCCTAGGTAATAATATGTGAGGGTAAATCCGTGGTGGTGATTTTTTTATTGCACAAAACGGAAGTAGGAAGAAATTTATAGGAATGTAGGAAGAATGCGAACGTTCACATGCCATGCCACATATGCGAAGGCACAGTTGAGTGTGCACCATGTGGGTGGGCGGATGCTGGAGACTTTTATTTTCTCCCAACTTCTGTCTCAACAAAATCTTTATCAAGTTTAAAAAAGACCAACACACTGTATCCGTGAATGGATAGAGTCTACTACTATTTTAGTCCATTGTCCACAAACAGTCGAATAATATGATTATAGTATTAAAACTCTAGTCTAAGCAAAAACATAACTTTTTTTCCCTTTATAGGACGACGTGGGTGCAATACTTACTGCTTGAATGGAAACAGAGACACCGGAAGTCTCGATGGACAAAAACTCGGAGAGACGGATCATCTACCTCCGTCCACAATCTGTGACCAGGGTACAGCGGAAAAAGAGAAAGAGAGACTTATCCCTGCTACATAATATGTAGTGGAGGGTTATAAAGAAATATTTTATGCCATGGACAGCAGATAACTTTTTTGTTAGTTGGAAAGACATCAAAGTCAGGTTGTAGGTCAACCATCACCACCCACATGGGAAAGAATTCAACAGACGCAGTAGCCGCTCAATAGTTAGGCAAGACTAAAAATACAAGTAGTACTGCAGCATGAACTTGACACTGGGCATACATGTTTTGCATACACAGTGTAGTTTCCTCGTTATAACAAAAACTTGTACTCTGCCGTAAACAACACAGTATATAGATTTAAAGACCAAACTTTAAGAGAACTGAGAGCAAAGTGTGCAGTATCAGAATAATCAACTTTGGATGATGAGGATAATTTTTTTTTAAAAAAAAGATTTACTCACAGGTTCTAAAATCCCTGATGATGATTCGTCACTTGATTTTCCCAATGATTTTCCTGAGGTCCAGCCCATCTTAGCCATCATTTTGAAACCCTTATTGTCCTCCTTGATGGACCTAAGAAGAAGACAAACCAAACACACCATCATAAGTAAATAAAATAAAAAAAATGCGTATTGAAATAAACTACGTCGAATACCAGTTCCGTTAAAGTATATATGTTGTAGGCATTTCCTTTACTCCCGGCAGTTTGTAAACTGCCTAGGGAGTATGCAAACTCGACAGGCAGTATACATACTACCTAGGCATTTTGATAACTTCCTAGGCAGTATTCATACGG
>WJFB01002289.1:0-20511 GCA_009870185.1 Pygmarrhopalites habei
TTTTGTTTCCTAAAAATAGCTAAAGTGCTCTAGTTTTATGAAAAAAATATGCCAATTGCTGAAAGCAAAATTTTTCGGTATCCTAGTATCGTGCTCAGAAAAAGACCGTCCCCTTGGCCCTTTTAAATTAAAGGGGCAATGAAATCACGATAGTCGGTATATATACCACAATACTTATAATACACAGTAAGGAAATAAATTAAAAGATTATTTTTGAGACTGGTGTTTTTATTTCTTCTTCTATTTATACTCGACAGCCCATTGGCATAAAAAAAAACGTTTCAAGAATACAAGAGTGAAGAGAAAAAATGGACAGAAGTGAAGGCATTTGTTTAGAATTTTGAACTTTGAACATGAAATGGACAACAACACTTGAATTAATACTTTGTTATGATTTATATATGTAAATATATATATGTGTTAGCTTATTATTATGATCATCAACTCTGATCACAGTAAATCCACAATGAAAGAGGAAAACCAATACACAAATATGTACTGCATACAAGGAAGACAAATTTTTATCATCAAATACCTTTTTAGACACATCTCTCCTCTTCGTCATCAAAGCCCAACCTCTTTACAACTCACATGTTGGATAATAAAATTTATATCCTGTAATATAATAATAATAATATGTAAATAGTTCTTTTGATTCTTCTCCACTCGTACTCATTATCATTTTCGACTGTCTACTCAGTACTTAGCTTAGTAAACTTGTAAGCGTAGCTTAATTAAAGTTTCATATATGTACATTAAGTAATTATGCTAACGCTGGAAGGAACAATAGTGCCATAATTCTTTCACTTCGTATTAGAGCTCCAATTATACTTAAATATAATTATCTTATACTCGTTGTATCAGTTTCTTGTATAAATATTAATATATATATATTTCTTCAAAATACAATATTAAGGCAACATGGTCATCATTATTTTATATAACGTTATGATTTGTCCATATTTATACGGACACTCAACCTATAATAATACGTGTACTGTAGTAAATGTATATAAAATCAAAAAAAATTTTGCAAAACAACAAATTGTGTACTTTCATTTCTCCAGCTGCTGCAATATAATACAATACAACATTGTAATATTATGGTCCCCATCAATTCTCGCAAAAATTTGACAGCCCATTGAGCGAGTCCTAGCCTGTTGAAACATGTGGCTTTCATCTCGACTTCAAGCAGTTATGACTAATGGCTATGAATGGCTGACTTTTATAAATGTGATATATAGATTATTTAGTAAATCATACACTGCTGTAAATAATAAAATAAAATAATAATTTGTCAATAAAAGTTTGGCAATACATAGTGTATATTATATTTATATCATGTAGATTGTTACAATTTTTCTGTTTCCTTTTTTTTCTCCCGCTTTCTATTACTGAGTGTGTTGTTAACGCCTCATCGACATAATATTATTGTACTTTTAAAAATAATATACAACTATTTTTTCAGGCTTTTCAGCGTTTTTACATCAATATATATGATTATCTATCAAATAGTTATCATGTACATATTAAAAGCCATCAGTTTAGATTATTATTATTGAAACCTATACAAAGATAATAAAATGCAAATCTTGATTATAATAATTAATTAATAATAACATGTTGGAACAAGTTTTGACTTGTAATTATTTTTAGTGAATGTCTTAGTTGATCCTCCTTTGCTACAAGAATCATGGAATAAACAAACAAACAAACTTATAATGTGTTATCTTAATGGCAAAAAGTCCTTCCCAAAAGTTTTTATTCTTACACGAAAAAAAAACGGATGAAGAAAGCAGGGGTAACGAGGGAAGAATAGGGAAGCTGGCTAAGACATTGTACGAAAACTTGTCACGTCGTTAATGTAGGATTTTCACTAAAATTAATATTTTACTTGATAATATTATTGCTTTGTTCCCAAAATTAATTAACTGGAGCAACATAGTTGGCAGGCAGCATTCCTCGTTGTCCAGTCCTTTGTGTGTGTAGAGAGAAAGACAGAGAGAGAGAGAAAAAAAATACAAAAAATGTTAGTTTGATGAATCATGATCATGGAAGAATGAAAATGTATTTTTTTTAAATTAATCTTTTACCTTTGCACAGTCCCTGTCATCCAACCCTCGTCAACCCCAGTACAGTCTATAATCAAATCCCCATCGCTAAAACTTATCTCATCATTATCTTGTGCTTCATAATCGTACAACGCTCTGTAGCAAACACTGTTATTAGCTGGAGGCTGAGCATGTTGCTGGCGAAGATGTTGTTGTTGTGCTTGATGATGATATTGTTGCGATTGTTGGTGATGACCAACTGAAAAAAGTCACCAAATTTGCTATTTCAATATGAATAATTCTCAATATAAATTTCGAGATAGATAACAGGACACTAACCTTGTACTTGCTGCTGTTGTTGGTGATGTCTCTGTGGAATCCGACCAGACTAAACCAAAAAGAAATTCAGTTTTCAAATATGTAAAACCAATTTTTTAAAATAAGTCAATTGATGTAGTGTACGACATATAAATTGCTAGAGAAAATTATCTTGTTCTTACTTGTGAACTTCGCTGTGGATCCAGAGAACCTAAATTTCAAAAATTACATAATTGGAAGGTTTTCACAATTAACAAATACATGTGTACTGTAATAGCGTCTATTTGAATAGAATCCTTCCCTGTACACGCTAAAAATTGAAAAACTAAAAACTATACAGGCCAAAATATTTGCGTACCATAATAATTGTTTACAGGGTCATAGTCTGCAATCGAGCCAACTTTCCTCGATGGACTTGCATTCACTAAAACCATGAAATAATTATGACAAACAAAGGAAAACAAAAATGTGACGACTTACATTACTTGATAGTACACAAGTAATTTCAATGCAATACAAACAATTGTGAGAGGATAATGGACTTACCCGGTCCACCATCAGAAGAATATATAACATTTGGTACAGCCCCTCTCGCAGAATACGGTGAGGATGACATGCCATGATTATATTGTTGATGAAGCTGACGTTGTTGTTGTTGCTGTTGTTGCAATTGTTGTTGATGATGATGGTCATTTGTAGTGGTTCTGTAGGAGGAGGAATTTGGAGGTGGATTATATTGTGGTGGTTGTTGATGTTGCTTTTGTGGCTGTTGGTGAACAACTGGACCTGAAGGTACTGTCGATGAGTCCAGATATGATGAAGGGCTCTTTGACGTTGCAAACCCATTCTTATTTACGCCGTCGCCACCGTCACCACTCAAATTCCTTTTTTGCTCCATAAGAGCCTTCTTTTCCAAATCCCCATGATACGCCACATTGCTAATTATTTTTGTATTTTGCTTTATTCTTAAAAGTTCTGGATCATCCACAACTGGTGTAAATTTACCCTTGGATTTTTCAAATTCTGCATGATAGGCAGCCTATAAACAAAAGTGATTATTTTATTTACTTAATCAATGCATAATTTCATAACAGAGCGTAGAGGACATTCACTGAGGGACGTAATACTAGTCATTTGTCGACTAAATTGCAATAGAAAATACAACATGTGTTTGTGTGCGTGCAATTTGATAATGCCTCGTATGACCTTGAATCTTTCTAATGAAAGTCTTATAATTTCGTAAATAGTTATTGCAATGAAAGCAGTCAACATCGGGAACATGTACGCATTAAATAGGTAACCTATACTACTTGACTTACTAAGGCTTGACAGATAACAGAGAGAGATAGTATGGTAACTAACTAACGCGTACACAAACCAAAAATATTATCCACAGTTGGGTAATATTATGATCTACTCAATGAAGAAGAGGAAGAGAAATTACCTTTGATGGTATAATAAAATGGGATGCGATTCTAAAATCTAGGAAGCTTTTAAAAATGTTCAAAGTACTTACATTTGATTGAATTTTTGTATTTTCTTGGATTCTCTTCAGCTCGGGTGTTTCCGCAACTGTTGTCGCTTTCGCTTTGGGTATGTGACTGTTAATTTTAATAATATTAATTAAATTCTTTTTCAATTTTTTTGGAGGTAAAATCATGCACCAGATGCTAATCATCAAATTTAGACACTCACGCTTCACAATAGGGGAACTTGTTGAATCCTTTATACGTCTTCATATTCAGAGTCATCCCACATTCCGAACATCGAAAACATGTCTTGTGCCAGATCTACAAGAAATGGAAATGGACATCAACTTTATATTGTATTCCCATACAACTGTATTAGAAGTATCATTAATAGAAGCATTCATCACTAAAAAATGTCAATAGCCGGGTGTGCATGAGTGTCTGGCAAAATAATATTGCCAACTACCGGAAAAGATCAATTTCGGTTTATAATTTTTCTGTGTTGATTTGTGTACACAATAATGTGTTGATATTATTGTAAGCAGGACATTCGTAGGCCGTTGTCAAAAGTTTATCAATGAAGCATAATATATGTCATAGACAGTAAAATAAACCAAGTTAAAAAAACCACATTACAACTATCAGCAAAGTATGTGTACATTATTTGGCCAATATAAATTGCCGTTGATTATCAAATACAAACAGAGATAATTAATGAGATCGGTAAGGTGGATAATCCTCCCTCAGATATATATATATACTATATGTTTGTGAGACCACGGTTAATATATATGATACATGGGTGTACATTGAGTACATGAGAATGACATGAATTTAAGAGTATTTAGAAGTTTAAAAATATCATGATAGCACATAATTTAATCAGCCGTCATCCTCTCTAAGAGTACCTGTATGACATAGGAATGCTGTCAGGATAATTTGGAGCTTGTGTGTAGAAATAGTAGGAGGAAGGGAGAGGAAAGAAAGACTACAACTATGTACAATCTACTACTTGTATCAATACAAGTTGTATATTCTTTATTTTTATATAACTGAGATGAGATGTGCTAGAGTATCTACATCTAACATGTCAGCCCACCATTTTCCACTACGGTGCATAAGACTTTAATTAGAAATAATTGGCAAAACTCTTATGTACATGTGTTACATCGACTGCACGTGAAGAGAACAGACCGTGTTGTCTGGTATAAATTTAATATGCATAGACAGGCAGAAGGTTGTCGTTTGACTCTCACGTATCCAATTATAGTCAAACAAGTCAGATCCTAATAAGGTTTCAAAAGGCAGCAGCAATGAGGTTTTATAAATAAAACATCAGTTGAGAGAGATTGTGCTGTGTTGATGCTGTGTGTGTGTGTGATGACGATTTGGAACGTGAACACTCACCAAAAACAAATCAAACGACGACTACCGATGTATTTTAAGGACCAAAGTTAGCTATATATAGGAAAAGGAGTAGTCAAGTTGACTGAGAAGTCAAGTCATTTTTATTTCAGTGTCAGTGTAGTCAATGTATATGAAATTTGTTGATTTTGGCTTACTTTTGATCACACACACACACACTCACCCTCATACTCTTATACATTCAATAATACCTTGGATGTCTATTTTCTCTACCTCTCTACCATCTCTTACATTTACATAATAGATATGAGATATGCTATGCATGTTACCTCCCCTGGCAAACAAACTTTTACTTGTTGCATTACGTTGTTTCCTCAAAATTAAAACAAAGAGTATTTTCAAAATAAATTCAATTTGTTACATTAAGAAATGATGGTCCTAGTCCTAACTAAATGTCTATTTCCCTCTACTGTATGCAAACATCTTGTAAATACTTACACAAAAAATGGGGCGTAAAAACTGTCAAGAATTCATATTTTTCAATTATTTCAACAGAAAATACTATAATTATTGGAAACTGTGATGACAAATTTTTTTGAATCTTCACTAATTTAATGCTTAATTTCTAACACGTCATTTGTTATGTGTTTATGGAACTAACATGAAGAAGATACATTTGCAAGCAAGAATTTGACAATTCATTGCAAATTGGTCTGTTCACATTAACTAGGTGATAATTGTTTGAAGGGTACACTTTAACAGCTATCTAAATTGAGACCTAGGGAATCGAACGGGGGTTTTTCGAGTAAGTACGTAGTCAAATTTTGATTTCAAAATGTTTTGTACAAGACATGATGAGGAAAACAAGGTATTAGTCAACCACACTACACATCCGGCTACTGAGGTACCAATAAATGTTGTAATAAATGTAATTTATACACTGAAAAAAATAATTTTTCGACTGACCTTGTCGAGGCACTTGAGTTCCTCCAATGGATAAACGGATTTGTTACATCTACTACACTGTGGCATGGCTGAAATTGAAAACATTTGTCAAAAAATCACTTGACAAAAATCCAAATAGTTGAATATAGAGAATCACAGAAATTCCTCCACTCTCAAAAAAAACTGTGTAATGCAGAACAGTTTAAAAAAACTATGATGGTTATTTAACTTTTATTTTGTTTCACTCTCTATCATACAATATGATTCATACTTATATTGAAAGTTACTCAAAAACAATTTATAGTTCCGGTTAAAATAAAAATTATGTAATGACAACGAAAAATAATTAAATTTTTGTTGTTGTTGTTGTTGAGCCTCACTATAAAATGGGGAGGGAAATATTTCGATATTGACCACAGAATAAAAAGCAGTCTTTTGATAGAAATGTACTAATTATTTGGTTGTTGTGAATAGTATACTCTCAATATACAGTTTATAGAAAAAGTTAAAAAATCACGAAACCAACCTGGACCTAGTGTTCAATTTCATGAAAACACGAGATGTAAAGTAAAAATGATCTACTGTGTATGTTTTTGAAATACACGAGAAACTTTAAAAAAGTGTTTGAACAATAATAATAAAGTATGGAACGTAGCACCAAAAAAATACCCTAATTGGCAACAAATGATAAACAGCCGATCCTTTTCAGGAACTAACTAACAGATTAATTAAAAAATCAGACACCCTCAACAAGAAATTGAAAGTGAACTGACGAACAAAATTCCCCTTGCCCGTATATCCAAATGCCTATAGATATATACATACATACTGCCTATAGGCAGTGTGTACGTAGATGGCAATGCAATGTCCTTACAGATTCCTCTTTTGATTTTTGAGAAAAAACACCAAAATTGTAATGAAAATTTTTGATGTGAGATCATGGATGGATTCAAAATATCTAAAGACTGTCAAATATACTCTTCTTGTTGTACCTTCAAGCGTACCGACATTTATTCAGGACATTATTACTTTAGTATATGTACACGCACAGTAATAAATTATTTACCTACTTAATGAGATACATAATTTTAATCAAAATATCCCAATCATGCAGTTAAACTACGGAATATGATATTCATTATACATATATATATAGTAGATTGATTGCAGTAGTGTTCATGACAAGTTTCCGAAAAATCATTGTCTAGTATCAACGACTCTAACACTTTCTTTTTTATTGTTATTGATTGTGTATGATTAGTTAATAGTACTGGACAACAAGAAATTTTTTTGTAATCTTGTTGACGTAACGGACACCCACAGTACAGTCTCTGTAAAGTTTATCAATTTAGTATAATATGGTTGACATTTAAAAATCTAGATTCTATTCATAGTTATTGACTTAATTTGTTTAGTGTAAGTAGTAAAGACAGACAAAGCAATGGTCAAGTGTTGGGGGAATGTGATTGACGATTTTTACGATGGAGACGGATGGATGGATTTATCCAGTATTCCTTTTTCTATTTAGTGTAATTAGTATACCACGACATCAAAAAGCAAAATCAAGTTGTTACATCTCTACATCCTACTCATGAAAATAAGGACACGACAGTTTGATTATTTACGTTGTTTAGTAATTGAGAGGCTATAAAATTGAGTACTAGAACAAATTACATTTGACAACGACACTCTAAAATCTACTGTAGATTTTATTATTAGTAATACCTAAGTAAAAGCTAAAATTTAGTTTATTCAGTTATACATCATATGTATGGATGTCCATGTATGTAGTACTTATTGTTTGATTCTCTCTCTAAGCAATTACTAAATAGTATTGTGCGAATTTCAATTATATACCATTGTTCAGTAAAATGGAAGATTTACAAAAATACTATTTACATACGTTATTCAATTAAATTCCCAATACAGAATACAACATTTTTGTGGATATGATTCTTTGATGTTAATTTCCTTTGTTAAATAGTGAAAAAAAAACAAATACAAAATTCAATAAATTACTAATTTAAAAAAAATATTCTCTCTCAACAAAACTTGATTGCATAGTCCTTAATTGTGTAATGTATTGTGGACTTTATACACAAAATATGTATACAAGTAGTAATATATTTACACATAAATAGTTATACCTTGTTTAAAAAGAGACAGCAATACATTCATCGTCGTCACTCTCACACACAAAAAAAGTACAAAAAAGAAGTCTCAATCTTATGCAGTATGTCATATAGTTATAGTGTTACACAATACATCTCTCATCTAAAGAATGTATATAATTTATATTTTAGGTACTAATTTTGTTTTTTTACTTATATTCAATCTGACAATGTCAGACTGACATTGTGTCAATGTAGAAAAACAATCACAAAAGGGGGATTCCTTGGAACGATTTAAACATGCAATCTAAAACAACGACAATTAGGATGGTAATCGTAATATTTTTTTCAAATATTATTATTTTTAATAATT
This sequence comes from Pygmarrhopalites habei, assembly GCA_009870185.1. Classification (NCBI taxonomy): domain Eukaryota; kingdom Metazoa; phylum Arthropoda; class Collembola; order Symphypleona; family Arrhopalitidae; genus Pygmarrhopalites; species Pygmarrhopalites habei. The sequence goes on from WJFB01002289.1 coordinate 8,633, forward strand.
AATTTTCTTTTTTAGTCTAAACAAGTATACCATCATATAAAACTCATCTTGATGACACACCACCATCAGAGAAAGACCGCGTTTTAATATTGTTACGGTTTTTTTATTTCCGGTCCGTAATACCGTAAGAAAAATCATATTTAACTTTCAAGATACCCAGAGTCAGGTATTGTCCATTAATGTCCCATTTCAATACATAGTAATACCTATAATTTATTATTAAAGTATCGTTGATTCTACTTTGATTTTCATTTCCTCTCACTAACTTTCACTTTCTCCAGAACTTCTCGACCAGAAGGGGTAATTTGATTTTCTAATTTAAAGACCCTAATTAAATACAAGATACAGGACTAAAAAAGACCAAGATCCTTTACAGAGTGTTCAAGAAATATATTTCCAGTGATACTTTTTCTATTGTATTTCTAATCTGTAACTAATTAATCTACAAAAAAAATTTCTCTCACTCCTTCCCAAAATCAAAACAAAATATTGCAGGACAGCAACAATCAAAATTGTTGTTATTGAGAGTCTCAGTAAGGAGACACTATTAATCTGGTCTTCAATCTTGGAAAAAATAAATACAGAGAAATGAACTCAGCTAATAACACACGCAGTAACTAACGATAAGTATAATCCTGGTGTCCTCATATTTAAACAACTTTCCCCTTCGAGTGTGTGTGTTATATGTTTCAATCTCGGATTATAATAATTTTTTTTAAAAAACTGATGAGAGTACACTGTACAAATACAACGAGTGTGTTTTAGTATACTGCTGCTCTTCCTTTTTTTCGTAGGCTTAGAGCTGGAATTGTTATTGTAAAACACTCTTACAAAAAGTGTAAGATTATATTATATAGAGTACAAAATTTTATGAAACTAATATACGTAAAAGTCAACAGTCATTTCAGAAAAGGTACATTACTACACTTGTAAAGAACGTAGTCAAATTTGGTTGTACATATTACTTAAATAATTTACTGTATCATCAAATTGTAACTAAATATTATTTAATGGTTTAATCATAAGATGTGTTGCAAATTGTATTTTTACATTTCAAAAAATGTATTTAAAAAAATAGAATCGGTTTAATACTTCTTTTCAGAATAATACCAAGTTGAAAATATAATTTTCACATCGTGTAATCAAAGAATGTTATTTCCGTTTTCATCAAACTTTCATGATAAAACCTAAATTACTTAATAATCTACATTTAAATTAGGGTAATGTAACTTTAATATGTAAAGATATAAAATACATAAGAAGAATGTAAGATTTATTGAATTAATTACAACTAGTTAATTCCTTTAACTAACATAGTATAATGGAATGAAAAAAGAGCCTGACCCACAGTCACATACATAAACAAAAAAATACATAAAAAACACTACTTCCTACTTATATATGACATACACATTGAATCATTCTATTTGAATGTGAAGAAATAAATATATATATATGTACTTTGATCACCGGAGTTATAATTAGCAAATGTTCGATTGCATATACTTTTACGAAATAAAATTTGTTTCCTAAACATTTTGAAAAACTCGCACCAACAACAGGTGCATAAGATACAATATAAATAAATGTTGTTGTTGTTGTTTTAGGAGCTTTCATGAGTAGCTTGTCAAAATAAACTTGCCTATTCATATACTTACATGTATATATATTAATTATTTTTCTTTGCTGTAGTAAATTACTTAAAAATTAGCTGACATGTTACCGGGAACGAACATCAATATCAATATTATTGCTGTATGCAGTACAAAGTATGACTTGATTTCAGATTAAATATCTAATTAACAATATTTGATCAGTTCATTGTCAATCACCTAACTGTAAAATCCTACAAGTGGTAAAAATTTCAATAAGGAATATTCATGTTTCACGTCTTCTTAACCTCAGTAAATCAAATTGCTCCAAGAAACAATTGACTGTCGCGTACGACGGTACCAGTGTACAACGTACATAATTAAATGAATAAATTATAATATAATTAATTTATATTCGGAATCTGAAAACTTACAATAACGTGTGTATACCCTTCTAGTAAAAAAACGTATAGTACTGACACTTTTTTTGTTCAAATAACACCCGACGACGATTACAATGAAGACACTACAAAGCACATATATATTATAGTCATATTTTCTTTTTTTTTTACTATTTTAACTATATAAGCGCAATAGAAATAAAGCCACCGCATGCAAATCATCATGTTGATTCACTATTTTTTTAAAGTCACGGTATTGAATTCGATGCCTTCATTGTCATTATTATATAGTAAAGTTGTTGTTTTCCCTCTTCTTCTCTTCCTCCTCCCTATCTCCTTTACATAACTTATGAGAGTAAGAGCAGCGTATAATTTATTACATCTTATTTGTATTTCTTTCCCTTTTTTCTTTTTCTTCAAAGTAAGGTAGCAGTTTGTAGTCTATTAATATGATTAGGAATTTAATACTAAATCTACTAATTTAATTTTTTATAATAGCCTTTTTAATGTTGCCTGTGTATATAATGAGCTAGTCTACCTCATCTAGTCAGTGTATTTTTTCTCGTCTAGGGGTCCAGTGGTGTTTCTTGAGGTTCAGGATCGATTGTTTCTGTTTCTGCTGTTGTAGTTTCTGTTGATGGGATGACCTCAGCTGAAGGCGCAAGTTCTACTACTACTGTCGGACTCGTTGTTGTTGTTGGTATTGGAATGCTGTTGACGTGTTCAGATGTTGTCTCTGGAGACACCACAGGAATAGTGATAACAACCTCTGGAGGCTGTTGCACCTTATCCTCACTGGGATTCGAGGAAGAATTGTTGTCAAGTTGACGATTGAGATGATGATGATGATGGTGATTATGATGAAGATGATGCAAATGTTGTCGTATTTTATTTTGCTTGTGACGCCTCTTATTTCGATCTCGCCTTGTTTTACGAAGACGTGTCGCTCGGACATTTCCATTCCGTCCCAATGTTTCCAAATTTGTAATATTTTGTTCTTCCTCGTCATCCGTAGTCGACTCTTTATTACTCGAACTAGCATTTTCTGGCCGGTCCTCTAGACTCACAACATTTGGATTCATCATGATGTTAATATTGACAATGTTTGCACTGCTCGTGAGTGGATCGGCATTATCTGAAAGTTGTGGGGAATGTCGTGCTCGTGCAGTGCCACTGGATTTTTTTGATGCTGCATTCCAGTCTTCCAAAATTATCATTTGTGGATCATACCTCTTCACACCTCGTTTCTATCCAAATTTCAAAATCACTCATTAATAAAACTATCCATTTAATAGCTACCAGTCTTCTATCATCAGTTTAAGATCAAATTCAAAATGAGTCAGTTGAATATTTCAATACCGTTGTCTTAGGCCGTTTGCGTCTTTCACGAACAGGAGAGAGAGATGAGGACGAAGAAGATGATGTAGACAGATTTCTCTTCCGATGACGTCTCCCTTTGTTGCGACCATCTTGGAACTTTGGAGATGTAGTCTGTAAGAAATAAATTTAGATCAAAAAATTGTTTTTATTTACAAACCAAAAAGTTATTTGCAAGTCCTTGTGTTCCCTACCAGATCGCAATTTAAAAACAAATCTTTGTAGCATTTTCTGTGACTCAAGAAAATTAAATAGTGGCTTTGACTGTACATACGCCGTACATTATGACTCATAATTTATGAGCCGTATACAAGTATTTTTTTACCTGATTGCAACACTTGTTATCTGGAGATGTACGCAAAAAGTCCAAATCTGAATCTGAAGTCGACGATGTCAAAAGAGAGTAGAAACTTAGTTCGGACTCCAAATCCGACCCAGTTGAAGGTATAACTTCTTTGTTCTGTCAAATTGTTTTAAAAAAATTATTAGCGTTGTGAAAACTGTGAACGTATTATTCTATAAAGCCAGTGAAATTTAAAAAACAATAAAGGATCCGATTATCCGATAAGCTGTTACACAGTGACTTATTCCTCACCTCAGCATCACTTTCACATTCACATTCACGGGAATGTTGTCGTTGGGTCAATAATTTTTTCAAATTATCTATCACGGTTCTAGAATAAATAAGTTCAAATAACTTGAATTAACAAGACTGAATGTTGGGGTCATAATAATTATGATAATATATTATGATGATAGGAAATAATTAGAAATAAAGTGTATACCTGGAGGCGGGTGGTTTACCTAAAAATGACAATTATGTTCATTTCATTTATTACACTATGTAAATTTTTATACATAAATAAGCAGTAAATATGTAGTCAAATTTTTTTTTAAAAAAATAATAAATTAGTGGCTTACCGATGACAAGATGTGTCTTATCATCATCCATAAGGATTTGTCGAGAATCCTCTTGCTATCAAATGTCAAAAAGAAAAATACAATGAGACTTTGGTACACCTGTATACTGGCAAATTCTCACCATCAACCAGTGCAAAATGTGAACATATTCTAAATCTATTTAATTTTCAGCGAAAACTTGTAAGACGCTGACATTCATTTTTGAAAGTAAAATTGGAGAAGTGGAATTTCGTTCCAAAGCAAATTAAATATAAGTATTTCTAGTTATTTCAGTTGATTCAACTTGAATGAGAATTACAAATGATTTCACAAAATTCATCTGTAGAAATTTAATCAAGGAAAGTTTTTAATATTTACTTACGGTCTCCGTTTTGATTTAATGGAATATATTATGTATTATAAAGGTTTACTTAAGTATATTTTTAAAGGCACAGCTTTATTATTTTTAAGTTAAAAAGGCACACTCCTTTAGCTGTTCAAGTATTTTAATAACACTGTCTATTTTTCAAAATTTTAATGAGAGGAATGCGAAATTATTTACTATCAAAATATGTACTTGCTCTGAAAATTGACCGTGATTTTTAACTAATATTGTATTTATGGGAGGACAATTTAACAAGGGAAAAACGGAGTAGAAGTTCTAAAAGGAAATGGGAAATTACAGAAAAAGTACAAATCACAGTGGTTATTTATCTCAGTTATCTTTTGGTGTGTGTGCAAAATGACTTCAGCAACCAGTTAACAGGTTTCCTTTCTGTAAAATGTACAGCGTGTGTGTATTGTGTGTATGGAGACTTGAAAAACTCGAGTGATTCATATTCTAAAAATAAACAACCCCGCAGTCACTGTACTCTAGAGAACCACATCAACTCACCTTGATCACAGAATTCAGAGACTCGGCATCCATTTATTAAAAGTATTTTGTTACTTTTATTTAGTAATAATTAACAACAGCTTCTTCCTTCAGAATACATCAATAAGGAAATCACACACGCACCATAAAAACTCACTTTCAATCTAATATAGTATGGCGATTATTACTTTGCAGTTTGAACTTTTTTTGATTTAGATTTTTTTTCTTTTCCTTTGTTAATTTATTGATCAAAGTATCTACATAATAATATTATTTTTGTCCGGTCACAATAATTATAAAAAACAACACCACTTTAAAATCACTTTCTGGTTATGTAATTTACCTACAAAATTTATTTTTATTTGTCGTTTGTACTGCGATGAAACTGTCACATTTAAATTATTTTCATATAAAACTTTGATAAACACCACCGGTACTATACAAGAAGTATTACTTTAACGGCCGTTATTCGATTGACATTATTGTTGTAGTAGCTCCAGTATCAATTTTTTAACTTATGTCGTATTTATAGTATGTTAAAAAGTTTAACTATAAATTTATTTCCACGCTGTTGTCACAAAACACCTGACCTCTCCCTTATGTATTTACTGTTGTTACTTAACAGTTGTGTACGAGGGTAGAAAATAAATAAATACACGTTCACTCGAAATGTTTTTCCAGGGATTTGGTGGTACTTAGTAGAAATTGAGATTTTACAAGAAATTGAGACAAAATTTTATACACGAAGACGATAGAGAGAGGAAAGAAGATGAGTTTTAGGACCAGGCGATGAAACAGCCCAAAAAATTCTTCTAGCTTATGTGTACCAGCGCACTAGAGTTTTTATAACTTGTATCTTACACAGTACTTCATCGCTTTGGGCTACAGTGCTTATAAATTTTTTACAAAAAATAATATATACTGAACGAAATTATCCTTTTTCTATATATGTATAATACAGAAAATGTCAACTGATATTTCTTTCATGGCACGAACAAGCCTCACTTTTTTAAATTTAATACAGCCTTTTTTGCCTATAAGCCATTGTTGTGTTTATATGACAAAATTTTATTTTCGGTCAGACTATGTAAGTGGTAAAGCTTTCAATTCTATATTGTGGAGGGAGGAGGAGGAGATGTTACAAAAGAGAGTGAAAGTGAAAACTACAGAACTCTGTAGTGGATGCGGTTGTATTACTAATACACCCCTCATATTTTACATACTACATAGTATCTTATACTCTATATTACTTAAGGCAGGTTGTTGTTTGTTGTTCTTTTTGTGTTGTACATAATTATTATTATATCACACAGAGTATACACTTATGATACTGCACAATCCCCCACAACACACACAAGGCTATTACAATTGTACTCTCGTTAGATACTTCGACATTGGCCAGGTCACAGGCCTATAGTTCTCTCTCTCTCTTTTATTATTATGATTATATCTACCTGTGTGTGTGGGGGTACCACTACCTGTGACTATTGTAAAAGGCCTTTAACGATGACACACTGTAAAATGTTCCTATTAAAATATACTATGCCTGTTCTTATACAATAACAATACAAACTGAATTACTCTTGACAATATCTATTAACAGAAATACCGGATGATGGTTCTGCTAAGGATGGCATTCCTGCTTCTGAAAGTGATATAAGAAATAATTTGTACGAAGTACGGCCAGAAGATTGGGAACCTAATGGTCATCGGGATGCAGAATGTCAACGTATCTCAAATCTTGTTGAGGGTGTGATGGATCTTGCCATTTCCGAAGCTTTCTCTACTCCCGTCGATCTCAACGCTTATCCTGAATATGCCTTCTCGATTGAATATCTCATTGATCTCTCCACAATCAAAGCACGGCTGGATAATCTTTTCTATCGTCGGGCTGATGCCATCATCACTGATATTGAGCACATTGCTATAAATGCTGAGAAATTTAATCAACCAGATGCTGATATAGTGAAACATGCTAAAATTATTAGAGACCTTTTATTGGAAATCTTAGAGTAAGTCAATTCTTTCCACTTTTTGCAGTTATTCTACCCTAGAGTGAATATGGAAATTTTGTTTATTTCTCTTCTAGAGAATTTTTTCCTGAAATACAACATATCGAATCATTATTTATTTTCTAGGAATGATAACTTCCGTAATGTGAATGAGGCATATCATCGAATAGCAGAAATCTACAATAAAGATGGAGAATCTAAAAAATGTTTAAAAGTACGAAAACCGTCCATAGCTTCATCGTCAAATTCTGAACCAACTCCTGGCCCTTCAAGTTGTAAAACTAATAATAAATCATTCATCAGTCGTCTAAGAAAGCGGGTGAGAGGATTAAATTAGTACTCTAAGCAATTCATATTGTAATTTTATATATCCTATATTTAGCAGAATGATATTAGTTAGTGTGTATTAATTGTTGGTATTTTATCCAGTTACCCAAAACTAGGACGAGAACACGTCAACTTGATAACAGTGACGATTCGACAAAACCTTGGCAAGATAGGTGTAGAGATTTACTACAAAGTGTTTTTGCAAAGCATGATGCAGAACCATTCCGACATCCTGTCAGCATAACTGACTACCCAGGTACCTTTTTGTTTTCCCTCGTTACTGTGATAGTACTGTGTCTATTTTTTTTAATGTTCTGTAAAGTTGACACTTGGTTTTGTAATATATTTATGTCTTTGATTATCTAGATTATAATCAAGTCATAGACACTCCAATGTGCCTTAATATGGTGAAAGAAGATCTTCGGGGTGGAAATTATGAAACACCTGTGGATTTTAATAAAGACATGATGCTCATATTTCAAAATTCACGTCAATACAATACTGACCCTCGTTCGGCTATTCGGTTGATGACCCTTCGTCTCCAGTCTTTTTACGAAGCAAATATGCGGAAAATATTGGACGAATGGAAGCCCAAAAGACCCTCCCGAAATTTGGTTAGAAAAAATTCAGTGTCGGATTCCCAAAGGACACCCGTAAAAAGTAGTCGACCACAAAGAAATCATGCCAATATTAATAGTCCCAAAAATGTGTCATCCCCACGACAGAGAGTAGACCATTTACCCGATAAAAGACATCCTGTTGCCACACGTAATGGTGGTAGTATCACTTCCTCACCTGCCAGAAAATACCCACAACGTGTAGCAGCAGCAAAAAATCCCTTTATAAGGCACAGTTCGAGAAATAGTTTGCCCAGTTCAAGTTCACCTAAGAAAGCGTTATTTCAAAAGGGTCCAGTTACACGTCCTAAAAGACGTGAAGTCATTGATGATGACGAAGGTGATCAATCAGATGGTAGCGAATGGGGAGGAAGACTTCGAAATGGTTAGTAATGAAAATTTTAATAATAATCAATAAATGATTTATACTTACTAAGATAACCCCTATGAGTATTTCTTTCAATGCAATGCAACTTGTGTAGTGTACATCATCTTTCTTACATGGGAGGAAATCTACACACACAAGTTATTTTGGTTGCAAGTCAGCGATCTTCTGACTTGACTACTAATTTTCTTGTATAATATGGAATTATTTCTAAAGGTACAACAACACGTCCCAAAAGGCTCGTTGATGACGACGAAAGTGATCATTCAGATCATTCAGACCATTCAGATGGTAGTGAATGGGGATCAAAACTTAGAAATGGTTAGTAATAACAATTGTTATAATCCATTTCCAAATGTTTTATGAATTAAATTTAGCTCCTATACATTTTCTCCCTCTTGAATATGAGGAAATCTTCATATAGGTTATTTTTCTTGGTGATATTTTAATTATTTGTTCTTTGGCATAATGAAAAATTGTTTTCTAAAGGTCCAACGACACGTCCTAAAAAACGTGATGCTACTGTTGACGATGAAAATTCGGATGGTAGTGAATGGGGATCAAGACTTAGAAATGGTTAGTAATAAAATTTGAAATGCTGATCCGTAAACGACTTTGCTTAATTGTATTGAAATTTGTATTTACTTATTTTGGTGATAAGTCTGCGATGTTCTGACTTGTCCATCTGTATAACAAAGAATTATTTTCTAAAGGTCCAACGACACGTCCTAAAAGACGTGAAGTCGTTGATGATGAAACTGATCACTCAGAAGGTAGTGAATGGGGAAGAAGACTTCGAAATGGTTAGCTCATACTGCAAATATCATACATCCAATCTGAGATTTAGATAATTAAATAGTTTAGGGTATTCGGTAATAATATTTTTTTGATTTAGGGAAAAGTAGAGGAGCTACTGGCAAACGGAAAATCAGTGACGACTCTGATGTAGATGACCATTCTAGCGCTCCTAGTGAAGGGGGCCCTAGCAGAAACAGTAATTTATACTTGTTCAAAAGCGCATATGTGTCCTTATTACATGTAAAGTTTATATGAAGTTTATATGTATTTATTGCTTTTTAGTGAGGAGTAGAGCACCTCCACCCAAAAAGAAAAAGGGTGATGATGATTCTGATGGGGACGACCTTTCTTATGGTAGGAATGTAAAAACCAGAAGAAGTGAGTTCTTGAACTGCATGAACTGTTTATCTTCTGTGTTAATTTTTATTTGAAACAATTTATTACTACATTTTTGTCAATGCCTTGGTGTTTTAATTTGCTGTGGTCAGACTTTGTTTTGACTTGTGTTTTGGTCTGCCATGGTTTTATCATTTTTTTTCATTTTCCAACTAAGGTACTGGAAAAAGGCCTGTGACCAGATTTCGTGGGAAAGCAGTAAAAACATACGTAGAGTCTGGTGAATCAAATGAAGAATCATCTGGTGAAGAATTTGGTAAGAATACGATCATACTGTGGATTCTAACTGAAAAAACCTGGAATTAAAATACAATGTTTGATTGTGTATATATGTTCTTATTATAGAATGAGTTCCACCCCATCCATTCGTCATGAGTACACACGTAATCTGCTACAAGAAAATGATACGGTTAGGAATACAATATTGAATATTCCACACAATAAGTGAGAAATCACTAGAGCTCATTCACAAGTTGTGAATCACACAACTTGCGTGTTTACACAATATATAATATGGTTGTATAATATGAAGTGTGTGTGTGTGTGTTTACTAGTAGAACACACACCGTGTAAACATCCCCATAATGTCAACATGGTAGTAAATTGCATTTTTTGGTAACGTCTGTCTATGAAATAAAAGAATTTAAAGAAGGAGAGATCCAAGCGAACATGTGTCACACCATTTTATTTTTATCATACATTTAGCACACACAGCATATCATAATTATTGTTATCTCTGTTTGCTCGTTTCATTTTCCGCTTTTCCTCATTTATTTCCACTACACACTGCACTGTATAGTATGTACTACATTTTTAGTGAGGGATTTTCACACGACTAAACTTAACTGTATGCTTTTTTATTTGAAATGCAAAATAGTACATATGCTCAGCCATACATTTTGAATATTTCGGATTATGTTCGACGCTAAATTAGCGTCGCTAATTATTAAATAATATTAAATATGTAAAAAGGAACGGAAAGGCATAATGAAACTGATGATGCTCCATGTGCAATGTGTGTTCTAAAGATAGGCTTTCTGTGTGTATGTGTGTGTATGATGCTCCTCATCACATTCCATAGCTTCTCTCTCTCAATATTTCAGTAGAATTGAGTCGATAATGGCAAAAACATGACTATAGAAATAGAAAACTAGTCATCAAAAGGATTTGCAAGGATGATGAACAACATTTTTCTGAGCGTTTGCTCTGCGGAGTTGATCTAATTTCCATATGGAGTTTATTATTTTGGGCAGAGTGTAAATGCGTAAATAATTTTATTAGCAGAAACTCTAGGTTAAAAATGAGTCAGGACATGAGATAAGGCTGTGCAGGTCAATCTTACATGGGGAAAAACACTCTATTCAGTACATTTGTGACTTCATATTTCCCTAAAGAAAAACGTTTTGCTATTCTGAGTTTCATAGTAAAAGCTTTAATTCTTCACTCAGACATTGTACATAGGTAAGTAACATCACACTAACTGTGTAGTTATATGGAATGGACCATAACTTTTCGTGTCTTAATCAGCCTTTGTGCATGTAGTCAATGTGCTATATTTATTTTGTGCACGTTGTTTCATTGGATATCAATATCACACAAAGGCACAAAACTTGTAAGTACTACAGTACGCAGTACGTTATGTACACTCTGTACACAGAAACAGAACAAAGATATTAAAATTGCAAATTTGACCAAGGATCGATGATATCGTCATTTTAATTTGTATTTTTAGATTTGTATTTATATGCTACATACATGGTGGAAAATTACGAGTTCACAACGCCAATATAAATAGGGGGCATTACCACTAAAAAAAGAATTGAAGTGGGTCCTTTTTCCACTTAAGTAAGTACATCCCTTCCACTTCCACATTAAGTAAATATAATTTTATGAAGCAATGTATGTGTAAAATATTTTGTCGTACAACAACTCTACAAAATAAATAAGTAGAAAGACAGAAAAAGCTAATAAACCCTCAGTACACTCACAAGTGAATGTACAATTTTACTAGTAGAAGGGAATTCAACTTTTGGGTGTTTTGTGGCAATGAGAGTACGTATCGTTACTTACTTATTTAAGTATATGTAACATATTTTGGTGAGATATTGTCAAGAGTAATTCAGTTTGTATTGTTATTGTATAAGAACAGGCATAGTATATTTTAATAGGAACATTTTACAGTGTGTCATCGTTAAAGGCC
>WJFB01002290.1:0-20501 GCA_009870185.1 Pygmarrhopalites habei
GGCTCATTATGGACCTGCAGAGAATGATATAATTACCTTATTGTCTACAACTTGGCAAAATTCGACTGTCTGAAATTTTCACACACATTCACACTAGGCTCACAGAAGTATAGTGTATAGTGTGTGTGTGTGGTGTACAATATGGAGCACAAAGCGGACAAACCCCCCGAAAAGTATGTGTATATAGTGTCTGTTGGAATAATATAGAACATGGATGTGGGAATGCTGGCAGTCACACCGAAATTTGCAAAGTTTTTTTTGCAGGGAGTACACACATCGTGGAGGTGATAAGGGGGCTTTTAGTTTATGCCCTGATTATTTCTAGACGCTAACTGGTGAATCGTTGTAAAAACAGGGAAGAGCACAAGCAAATGAACTTGGAGTTAACACTCAGCCCAACCCAGTTCCAAACGAGCAGGGAAAATGACAATATTATCTTTTCCGAACACACACAAAGTGCAAGAGTACATCTGTACTAAAAAACGTTGAAACCAGAGATGCGAATCCAGTCAGCCACTACTCTACACTACTACTACTTTTTTTCTAAAAAATGGTACTACTCTACTACTACTTTTTTTTGGAACCTCCTCCACTACTACCACTACTTTAGGGGGGGCCTAAGCACTACCGTATACTCACCATGTTAAAAAGTAGTAGTAGTGGTCGGCATAGGCACTACACTACTTTTTTTTTTCAAAAAAAAATGTATCGACTACTACTACCACTACTCAAATAGTGGTCAAAAAAGTAGTTACTACCACTACTTTACCACTACTACTACAAAAGTAGTGTAGTACTTGGTAACATCTCTGGTTGAAACGTTCCATGTAAGAACTGCAACATTGCAGTATTTTAAAAAAGCCTTGATTTCCTTGGATTTTAGACCCGAACTTTGAAGGTCGCAAATGGTAACCAGTGACTCTTCACTTTTGTAAGAGTCACTCTGCCTAGTAACCAGTTTTTTTGAGACGACGGAGAAAGTGTGTGCAGTCACACCAGAAGAACATGCACACTTTAAGTATGATGATTTAGTTAACATCTCATTGAAATGGAGGAAGAAGATAAAAATGGGACACTCAATTTTAAACCCACACAACAACACCCCCAGCAAATTTTTAGAGTAATGTACAATGTAAGAAATTTTCCGGACATTATTTTAAGACACAAAAATATTAAATGAGATGTCTAACCTCAAATATACACTCTTTGATTTTCCCGTAGAGATCATGTCGATGTTGATCATAAAATGAGAAGAACCGTTTTGATTGTTGATTTTGTCGAGAGGAAGGAGGAGGATTGGGTCTCGCGGATGAAACCGAGTAATGTGAAAGGACCGAGATGAGGGTGAGTAGGACAATGTAGATAATGATCAGGGTAAGAATGATCCCAATGGAAATATGAAGAAGATTTAGGTAGAGGTCAGGAAATGGAGAAATGAAGGATATGAACCATGAAAAAGAGGATAATTGTTCACTATTCCTCTTCCTTTTACTCTTATTGTTGTTGATGACCAGTCTTTTCACTATTTTCACTACATTTTCCTTCTCCTCTCCTCGACCCATCAATCAAATAAGTTTTCACAACAGTCCACAGTTAAAGATATTATTTTTGTCACCACAAGATAATATTTTAGAAAGTTTGTTTTCCTACCATTTGATTTAATTTACACGACAGTCGTAAAATGGCTAGTTGACAAAATGTAACCAGTAATTTATCAAGAACGTGACTGTGTGTGTGTTTAGGGTGAGGAGGGGGTCTCAAATAGTATTGAACATTATACTTAAAGTACGAGAATAAATAAGTATTTTAAAATTTAAACTTTTCTTTTTGAAAAAAGGCAAAGGTCTGTCGTCAAGGAAGTAAAAGTAGAAGGAAGAAGAGATAGAAAGAACAGTTACCTCTGCTCTCTCCAATAAATGAACATGTTGGATACATATTTACCATCGACATTCTACTAGTTTCAGTTCCTCCTCTCTGAACAAGTAGAAGAGAAAGAAAGAAAGAGGAAAGAAGAACGAGATCAACTCTGGTCTGCCATCCAGAAATAATTTTGGCCTAAAAATAGGTCTATAAGTCTTCCCTACATTTTCCCTCTCTCTTTCATTAGTATGTAATATTATATATTTTAAATAACAGGTTAAAGCGACATGGGAAAAGTCAAGAAACTCTCTCTGTCAGATATCACCTAGTTAGTGTCTCGTATGCACATAAAATCTACATATTATTACATGTGATGAGATGTACTTAATCCATGTGTGCATAATAATAATAATATGACTTTGTGTAGTCTGAATGATTTTTGCACATAAGCTCACAACACCAACTGGGATCGGATGAATTATATTATGAACCTCGGATTTTTTTCATGACAAATTTTGATTAAGGAGGATTCTGTGAGGTTATTATATCCCTATTACATAGTAGTCACAGTTAAATACTTTACACAATAAAGAGACTCAAGATGTAATACAAATAAAATGTACAGGCAAAAGCAGAGACACTGAGGATTACCCAAGAAGGTATAGGCATATGTACACATTGATAGATTGATTGTGTGTAAATATCTATTACACTATATGTAAGGTTTATTTACAAGAGAGTACAAAAAGCTTGGGAAGGAAAACTCATGCTCTTTTAATTAAAATGTTTTGTCCGAATCAACATTTTTCTTTATATAAAATGGATCGGATCAAAACAAAGTAGTAGTTAAATAAGTAGTGATTATTATTTTTGTTGTTTGGGATAAGTTTGAAAATCCAAAATTGAAAATGAAGGTTGAATACCTAACTTACTAATGTGTCTTTAGAAAAATAACTGAAATTTCTGTTCTTCCGTATATGTATTTTGTACGGAGACGGGAAAAATTTGACTGCGGACAAAATTTTGATAAAAATTTTGGATAACTTTCCGTTTTTTTTTTTAAAAAAGTGAATTAAAAAATTTTTCCCATCAGTAAAAAACAGTTTGACATGAGTTCCCGTTCCATGTTGACTAAAAAGTGTGGAAAAAAGTGCTATAAGGTACTACTTAAAGAAAAGGCCCTCTTCGAATAAGAAATCGCAAAAAGGGGGGGGGGTGAGGTGAGGGAGTAATAATATGATATGGCATGACATTATTTGTCTACAGTAAAATAATACACATTGACAAGAACAACATGACACAAGCATTGTTCGGATGATGACAGAAAAGTGTGTATATTTTTCCCCCTCTCTAGAGTATATTGTGATTGGATTTGATCAATTGAGATTCATAGTATTCATCTGATTTCGGATGGTGAGATTGCTTTTTTATATAGAGAACATATTTGACTGTGTTTGATTTTTTTTAAAGACGATGCTCTAAAATGCTTCACTGTTTTTTTTGTTTAAAGCTTCAACTTACATTATCAGAGGCGGAAGAGTCGCTCGTATTGGCGTAAGCATGGTTGTTCCTAGTTGCTCGGTCACTCCGAGTTGTGGTATCCCGTTCGACGGATGAAGAACGATCCGACTGTTGTTGTTGATGATGATCTGTCTTGCCCTGATGAGGCGAAGAATATTTGGATGAGTGTGGGCCAGCCATGTCATTCCCTACATATTTCTGCTCGTCTCTTTTGAGAGGGGCAGGTGAGACTTGACGATGAAGAAGTTGAGGGAGTGGAGGAGGGGATGGAACTTTTGTAAAATTATTCGAATTGGTATTTGAATTTGTATTGGTGTTACAATTTGGGACTGCTGGAGATGGAGATCTTGAGGTGGATGCTTGATGTTGACTCTTGGCAATCTTCACCCGGGCCAGTTCCTCATCTTTGAATGGAGAAGTACTCTCACGTTTGATGGGTGCACTTGGAACTTTATTCCGATCTGAATCACTACTCGATGTCGAGGAGGAGGAGGTGGTGGTGATGGAAGAGGGTGGAGGAGACGAGCTGTGTGCTACTAAATTACTACCATATTTTTTATTTTTTACAAAGTCCAAATTTTGTTGAGTGTTGACATCCGGTTCATCTGATTCTACTTTATTAGTGGGGGTGGGAGACGTATTCAATCCTGGAGTTGTTGATGTTAATATTGTTGATGCTGGGGTTTTGGTGGAGGTCATCCCGTTACTATGACGTTTTTCTCCAGTACTTTTCTTTCGAGTTATTGTGAAAGAGGCAGAAGTAGATCCTTCAGGGAGGGAACTAATTTCTGGTGATTTGTTTCTACTAATAGAGATTCCAGAAGAAGAATGATAATTAGAAGATGAAGAATTATCCGGTGACGTTGATGATGATGTTGTGATGATTGATTTCACTGAAAGAATTTTCTTTTCTGGTGGAGACACTTCAACAATGGAAGGTGAGGTGGATGGACCATCCTCAACAGAAAATTTATGAATAATAATTTTTGACTTTGGTTGAACTTTGGTGGAACTCAAATTATTTGGTTTCAAAAGAGACTTCTTGACTCCAATTTCAGGGTTAGCAGTGGTCGTCGTGGTCAAAGAGGATTTCCTCAAAGACGGGGTCACAATGTTCAGGTCACCGGCAGCCGTCACACCACATGTGCTGCCGGTCAACCCTGTTGAAGAGGTGGTGGTTGATGATGGTGATTTGGTAAAATTTTTTACATCTTCAGTAGTAGTTACTAAATTTGCATTGGAGTCACTATTTGTTGTTGTCTTGGGAACAGTCTGTTGAGAATAGGGTGAATCATTTTTGGCTTGATCAGGGAAATGGGAACGATTGTTATGATTTCGAGATGATGACAATGAATAATTATTTGAAGAAGAGTAGCCATTATTCTTTTTGTCCAACTCTTTGACGGACGATGACACAACCATACTTTTTTTCCGATCATCCTCATCCTCATGATTATTAGAGGGAGGAGGAGAAGCAGAAGAACGAGTGTTGTGATTGTGGACAATGTCCACATTGATTGGATTTCCATTACTGTCCTGGATAGTAGTGGAGGTCGTGACAGACTCGTCCACACCAAGAACAACACCACCACTACCACCACCACCAATACTATTAAAACTACCACTATCACTTTTCCCCCTCTCCTTCACCATCTTTTTATTCATATCATCATTCAGATCGTTATCGTTATCATTGTTGGATGAGGGGGAGGAGGAGGAGAGAAAATCTTTGTCGGTAATTTTGTCATTGCCATTCATATGCAAACTAATAACCTCGTCGTTACTCAGAGGAGGAGAAGCACTACTATCAACAGCAGAAGAAGAAGAAGAGCCTTCATCATTATTTTCTACATCCCTACTAATCATCGAATCAACATCATCACCTTCATTTTTGGACAAATTTTTCACAAATTTAGTGGGAGTAGCAGAGGTGGTAGTGGAGTCAGATGAAGAAGAAGAAGACACAACAGAGGAGGGTTTGTTTACCTCAGAGGTTATCAGCCGTGACATCACTCCATTGCTGCTTCTACTCGTCCTTCCATAGGGTGAACTCGTGGTTGTTGTTGAAATTGACCCTACAGGTGACCCTGTCCCAGGAGTTGTCGTCGTTGTAGTCCCCCCTACTCCTGTCCCTGTAGTTGAGGATGAGCGACTCCTCGATGTCAAATTATTTGACAGGCTATCCCGACTCCCCAAAGTCATGGGTGACGAGATGAGGGGTGACGAGGTCAATTCACGACTCCCACTCCGATCTCGACTCCCGTAAGAGCCATAAGACTTTGTTCCTGTTGATGTGGTTGTTGTTCCTCCTCCAGTCGAATCCCTGTCTTTATTCCGGGAAAATTTATAAATGGGTTCTTTCTCTCCACTCAATTCAAGGGCACGGAGTCGGTCAGAGATACTAGAGGTTGTTGTTGTAGACCCTCCATCCAAATTCCGTCTCAAACTTGATGTAGCTCTAACTGGAGAGACAGAAGACCGGACATAACTGGATCCATATGTAGAACCAGCTCGGGAGGAACCATTCAGAAATCTACTCCCAGTTGTGGATGAAGTATTCAAATCGGATATTTTTCTCTCATACAATGGAGGACGTGGTGGAAGAGTCGAACTGTACTTGGACAAGTAGGATGATGGACGACTAGAACGGGTGGAAAATGTGTAAATCTCCTCCCTCACACTTCTCCTTGAATACGTGTCTGGGACGGGCATCTTGGATTTTTCACTGGTCTTCTTTCCTCCTCTTCAATATCTTCTTCTTTTATTTTACTTTGGGACCGATGCTCATGTGGTGTCAGTCTTCGGCCAAGTCGACCAAGTAGTAGGGAATTTAATTCCAAGAGAAAAATAAACCTTGATAATACCCTCCTCTTTGACACTTGTCTTCACCATCAAGAAGAAGAAATGTCCAGTTTTCTAAAAAAAATCAAACAGAACTTCATTAGTTTTTATTCGTCGTTTCTAAATAATGTAACAAAAATAGTGGATTTGCTTGTTCTTGTCACCTAGTTTCTCAAATCCCTGATGACGATGATGATGGAGGATTTGTCTGGGTGTGTAGCACAAGGAGTTGAGGATGACTATTTTGTCAAAAAGATTTATTAAGGAGGTAGTGAGATTTTGAGGATGGTTGACAGTCGATTCTTCTTTTTCAAAATAGTCCTCGTAGTTGTGAGTCTTCTACTTTCCTCCGACATGTAGAAGAGTACATGGAGAAATTCTCTAATATTTTTTTTGAGCAGATTTTTTTCTCCTTCTCTCCTTTCTCGGTCAGACACGAGGGTTGAGAGCACACACAGCTGGAGACGGATGTGTGTGTGGATGAGAGTTGAGTACACACTGCAGGGAGAGAGTCTGGAAACAAAGAAGAGAAAGAGATGGATGATTAGTTCAAATAAATTTCCAATAAATAATGTCCACATTCCTCTTGTTTAAGAAAAAATGTTTAGATTTTCTTTTCATTTCCTAACTTGGAATAAATCCAACAACTCAAAACTCTGTGTCTCAGGATATGACTCGGTTTTTCCTTTCTATTTTTTCTTTTTTTTCTCCTCTCTCTCTCTCTTTTACTTTTTGGGCTTGGCTAAATATTTGCCTCTCTTTAGAATACTTTAGTTCGTAATATACATGGGGGAGCCTTGGCTTTTAACGAGCTTTACGTCTAAATTTAAACATCAACACATCTCTTATGCGTCGTATATTTTACAAGTGTTCTTCACCTAAACCATTCTCCCTCTAACAATCATACTTTTTTCAGTTTCTTTATTTTTTCTACAAAAAACATTCATTTGTTTTTCTGTCTTTTGAGAAATGATGATGATGAGGGGGAGGAGGAGGGGGGAAGGTAACAATGAACTATAATTATTGTGACAACAAGATTTTCATTTAAAAATAGGAATTTCCCAACAGAACAGAGACATAACGAGAAAGGAAGAAGGAAGGAAGGAATTTAGGACACATTACGTCGTAGTCATCAATTATTACTAAAATTAGACTACTGTTTGTGTGTGTTTGTCTTTTCCTTTTTTTATAAAAAAATCCAATTTCCAATGGCTGGTTAGATTCGACTACACTACCAAAAAATCTCTCTCTTTCTCTCTGAATTTTTCCAGTAATGATTTAATGTCACTGGGAGAGAACAGACACACCGTGTATGTTACCACACGGTCAAACTCACATCAGTCACACAAACGCGAACACAGAATATTTTTTACTGACCTCGATATTCCTGACACTAATTTCGTGGAGAATATCTGTGACGGTGGATCGATAACAGCGTGAACCTGACAGACCGTGAGCTCACGGTTTCAAATCAAAATACAACAACTTGTTTTTGTTGTTGTTACAAAAAAACTTTGATTTTATATCACGTCGGAATTTTTCCTTTTATTTTCTGACGAACTCTTTTTTTATTTTTCTCTCTACACACTTCTATCTCACTTCACTTTCGATAATTCAATTGAGGACGGTGTGTTGTTTTTGGATTTACCAACAAATGAAACACTAGAGAAAAAAATTAGGGAGAAGAAAATAAAAAGATACAGAAAAAAATAACTTTATTCCACTGAAAAAACTGATTGTACTTCCGTTTTTTCTCTCAAAAAGAAAACTGGAAGTGAAATAATTTTCCTATCCTCCTCCCAGCTTTGTTTAATAATGAAAGCTGAATTAAAATTTCATCAAGCACTTTGGAGATCTGTTGGTAGAAGACAAACACACAGATGGTACAATAATAGGAACTGATGATGACTATCCATAAATTTACAGATTGCCATTTAAAAAAGGGAGGACACGACAAACACTCGAAGATTCTAAAGTCTTGTTCAATAATTTTGACTGAACAAGAAGACCACGGAGGAGGAGGAGGAGAAGAAGAAGAAGAGGAGGAAGTAGAGGAGGAGGAGGATCAAATGCTGAAATTTTGTACAGCATTATTGGATAGATGTGACGGTCATACCATTTAGAAAACTCTGTTTCTCTCTCTCAAGTCAAAAAGTGTAGAAACATATTGAGTAGACTATGTACTTATAAATACTTTTTATTTAGAATATCTTGTCGCCTACTCTCTTCCACTCTCTCTCCCTCTCCGACAAAATGTATAGATGATCTTCTCTCCCACTCCGACTTAAACTTTGACTTCCTTCACGTTCACACACACGTTCACCACCATCACTATCACTACCACACACTCTCCTTCCGTATATCCACGTATCCACGTACAGTATGCCTGTGTGTGTCTCTACAGATTTAAAATACAAACTGAGTAGAGTAGGAGCACGGAAAGTAGTCGTAGTCGGCGTCAAATAATATAATAATAACACGGAAAATGTAGGAATAAGAATGAGTCATCACACACACATTCCTCTCTCAACTGAACTCATCGAGAGAGAGAGGGAGAAAGGGAGAGAGGAAAGTTTTAGCTGAGGAGAGGACGAGAGAAGAACAAGAAATCGGGAACAAGCACACACACTCTCTTTCACAACCATGAACCAAGGAATCGGGAGTAGTAGTATGTAGTAGTGGATAGGAGGCCAAAAAAACTGTACATATATATTATACACATTTACGGTACAACAGCCAGCAACACCGATTCGGTGTCTCGGGTTGACTCCAACTCTTACTACCCCTGCGCGACTCCCGTTCTCTCTCTTCTCTTTTACAGCTCTGTCCTAAGACTCGGGAATCCGAAAATATTTGACTATACATGCATAAGGGGAGCCGGAAAAATTAAACCTAAAACCCCCATCATGACTCGACTACATATTATTAACTACAAGGTCCTCCTCTTCACCTAACCTAACACACACACACACACCATGTATTAGTATAAGACCCTGTGTGCATGTGTGTTTGTGTACATACTTGATCCGTCGTTGACGACGATGTATCTACAAGAGTGTGTGTGTGTGTTTACAGTGTGTGCAGTACCCACATTTTGCTACACAGATTCACTTCCTACGATCTTGGATGATCCAATTAAGAGCAAAGAATATCTGTGCTGTACATGTACAAGAAGGAAAGGATGACGAACCGTAAAATTTAGCAAGTGCAATGTAGTATAATTCCCACAATCCTTTCCTTCTCTCTCTTCCTTCCATGTATTTTCAATTTCATTTTGAAATGACGGGAGGAAGCAGAGGGGGGAGGAGGAAGTAAAGAAAGTTAGTACAATTACATTACGAATCATTATTACGGAATCATCATCTGTACACCTGAGTCCCACTGAAGGAGGAGGGAGGGTTTGCGTGGGATCCTTTCGTAAATATTTACAATTGATTAACATTAACTTGACTCACTCCTCACTCACATATATAGTCATCATAAATTACGATATGGCTGCCCTATGCCAATTGATGCTCACTTTCTTGTACATTTATACGTCTTCTTCTTAGGTCTACCCCTACAAGTGAATGAGAGAGGAGTATTAATGTGTGTGTGTCCATGGGGATAGATTTTTTGTAGATAAAAAATGTCAAAAATGAGTGTACAGAGCGTGTGTGTGTGTATGACTGTGTGTAGTAAAAACTAGTGACCTTCATCATAAAAGAAGGGGGCTCTTTGCATGGGCAGAAAGAAGAACATTCATACTTTTCTTGACTTGTGTGTGTGTGTGTTTGTTGGATTGCATTGCATTGAGGGAAACCATCTTTACCTATACCATAATAATTATATGTTATAGAGGGGATAGTGTAGGATACAAATATCTGTGAAAGAGAGAGAAGACCAACACAACAACAACAACAAAGAAGAAGGAGTATAAATGAGATAAAAAATCAGAGTTAAAACTCCCACAGCAAAAGCATAACACACACACAAACTACACACTACAGTACATAAGACAGAGTGTATGATAGATACAGTGTTTATTAGCTTGTATAATAACATGATATATTAAAGAGAGTTGAGGCTGTAGGGGGAAAACATGATTCGCAAAAATCTTTATAGCTCAACACTCCTCCTGACCCACTTTGCACGAGTAAGGAATGGAATGTCATCAAGTCATATATCCAATATTCTGTGTGTCTATCAGGACACCAACATGCACTGTCCATTGCTACTACTACTTTACTATATGTACTCCTACTCCAACCACTTTGTATGCCTACATTCCCCTCTAGCAAAGGAAAGAGAGAAGAAGATGAAGAAGAATTTGTGTAGGTATGTGAATGTATGCAAGTGAAATTTATTTTCTTTCTTTCCCTCAAATACAATTAGATATTCAATGTTCAACTTAGTATTCTACTGGATAAATTTAATTTACCTCTATTTTACGGACAGACAACGGAAATAGGCCAAACCATGACTGGAATACTATTTTCTCTCTCCCTCGTGTGTGTGTGTGTGTTTTTGTACAGTGACTAGTCAGGTATAGTCAGCAAGAAGGTTCGTAACATTGACCTACTCTGTGTGTATGGTGTGTGTGTGATGTATTTGGACATTGAACTACTTATAAACCTTTCTACCTCCCTCCTTCTCACTCTCTCAATAGAATCCGAGTGTTAAAAAATTTAAGAAATTAATTATTATTAATTGAGAACCGCCTTTAATCATTTGTAATAGAAAGAAGGGAGATGAACGTCAAAAAAAACTTTCCTCTTTTTATACAGGTATTAGGTAGATACAATTGAACTTTAACGAGCGTGTGTTTGTACATAAAATACTCACAAATTGTTGAAAGTTCGTTTTCCTTTGTTGTTCTGTACTTCTCTCTCTCTCTCTCTCTGCAGCTGTACTCTACTGAACTAGATATAATATTAATGTTGCATATACACAAAATGTACAGCATCATGTACCCTTTACACATGATGATTAAGAGAGGGACTAAACGAGTGTGTGGTTAAATGGGAAATAGAGATTTCTTTCATTAGATCCCCCTCTCCACCTCTCTCTCACTCTCATTGTTGTCGACTACTTCATTTGACTAGGAATTAGAATGATGTTAATCAGCTCTACTTGTATTTTTCTCTCTACATATTATAGGTATTCAATCGAGGGAAGATTGGGAAGAGGAGGAATTTGTAGTTTGTAAAAATGAAGAGGATGAAAAATCTCACTTCTTTAAATCTTACAAGAGAGCGAGAGAGAGATGTTTGAACAAAATCATAAACAACTTACAACAGTAGTTTTTATTGTTGCTAATATGGATTTTGTTCCTAACTTTCTTATTTATGAAGGGTATTACTATAACATATATAGTACAGGATAGGAACAAATGAGAAAATTAAAAATGGTAGTTTCTTCTTCTTATTTAATCTAATGACATGATTAATGTTACAGAACAGTAGTTTGTTCAGAGAGGAAAATATCCATGCTGTGTTGTACTCATGTCCCACATTGTATTTGTGATGGAACAAAACAAGAGATGGGGAATAAGGATAGTGAATGAAATCTATATTTTTTTCTCTCGAGTATCAAGAATCTACATGGAGCATAAATTTTCGGATAATAACCATGTAAATTTTGGAACACAAGTGTGTACAGTATGTACACACACATGTAATTTTAGTATGTGTGTGTGCGTGTGTGCGCCTAAAAAGTGTGGTTCATTCATGCTTCTTTTCAACGGTGTGTGTGTGTTGATGTTTTTTTCCTTATCTAGAACCATTGGTTTATATTTACAACAGTAAGACAGAACAACAACAACAACATTGTTAAATACTACTATGTAGTAAAACTTTTGCTGCTGGTTTGATGGAAGAAGGTTAATAATGATTATCTTTCATATTTTTATTATGATTATTGTTGGGCTATGCCAATGGTCATGAGGAATGGATGGGATGCTAAAAATTCATGTTGAAAATTCTGATGGGTAATTGGGTTTTGGAGGCAATTACCCCATATTCTAGTTTCTTCTTTCCTGACTTACTTATAAATAAAATCAGAGGAGCATAATTTCACGGGGTGCCCATATAAAATCTATAATTTGAAGGTCTTTGAGCATCAAGGAAAAATGGAGAGAGAGAGAGAGAGATGTACAAGGAAATGAGTGGAAAACAACACAGTCGTCGTAATCTAATTATTATACTGGAATGGATCCTTCATTCAAAGGCTCATTATGTGTAATGTGTGTATGTGTCATTATGTTTGATAATGTAAATGTGGTAATACATAATGACACATACATAAATAGTGCCATAATATTTTTTTACCCCTACTCAAAATCATTTTGAAATCACACACAGTCAGCATTTCCATGAAATTTTTTTTCATACCATAAGTACAGTATTATAATGTCTTCAGTGAAGAATCTTCACTGTGTTGAGGAACTAATTACAAAACAGGGAGGAAAGGAGGAGTTGGTTAACCAACAAATTTTTTGTATGTACTAATAGTTTTAATTGGAGATGATTGGCCTTCGTAAAAAAATTATGATTAATTTTTTCCTATGTACTTTCCCCACAGAAAAAAAAATGGGTGAACAGATTTCCTAAAATGAGGACAATCAAATGTGACAAGAAAATATAATAAAAGTTGACAAACTGTCTCTTTCTCCCGTTCTCTTTCATTGATTAAATTTATAATGCATTTTTTGCAAGGAAATGTTCCTCTTCTCTTCATCCTCTTTCTCCACAATATTGTACGGTAGTTGGAATTCGTAAATCGCGTGTGTTGCAAAATGAAAGCACGAAATAAAATTGGAACAGTCGGCCCCATAATAAAATGTGTGTATGTTAAATGATGGAATTTGAGAGAGAATGACTACTACATACTAGTTCTATTGATGAAGATTAAGTTTTTGGGTTGAGACACTCCTCAAAATGAAATCAGTTAAGTAAAAAAAAGTTTTATCCATCATTTTTCTTTTTGCAACAGACAGGATTTTGTCCACATTAGCTTTATCTTCATCCTTGATGGGCACACACTCAGCACTTTAGACAAATTATTCAATCAGTAAGGTCGCAAATGAATTGAATTCAAAGTCAATTATTTATCTCTATACATGCATACAGTCTGTATATTTTCGTCTGTACTAGCTGCACTAAATCATCCTTCTACACTGAGACACACACGTTCCCTTTCTCTTGGTCCATTTCTGGAGTGTTTCTATTAAACCCCGAAAATCAATGTCATAAAATAACTATAAAATTATATAGGCCAACAGCAGCAGCAGCAGCAGCAGTAGCACAGCATTCAATACAGTCAAGTGACTTTTCATTCTCTCCATTGGATTATATTTATCTTGTGAAATAAATATTATTTAATTACCCACCACGTCACAACCGCACACACACATGCACACGTGTATGTGAATTTGTACAATGTTGACGAGTTTCTTTTGTCTATCACATACAATGTAATACAAAGTCAATGAGGATAACGTGATAATGTAATTTAATGAAGGTACCTTTTTTTGGACCAGACTGAACTCTCTGTCAACCAAAGTCAAGAGTGCAAAGGTAATCCTCACAACAAAAATTAATTACTTATGACTCTCCTCACTGTACACTACACACCACTAAAGACTCTCAATAAAATTGAGAGAGGTGATCCACACTGCACTGAAAACTAGTCAAATTTTTGACACAAAGAAAATGATTTAATAATTATATACACGGCACACGCACACAAAAAAATCCAACTTGTGTGTTATTTTCCTCCTCTTTTGTCCTCAAAAATTTTCTCACATGATTTTGTTCCAGAAGTGGAGGAAGGGAGAAGGAAGATGAGGGAGGGGAAAATGTCTGTATTTATTATCCCATACTATTTATAATTTTGACTGTGTGTGTACTATGTGTGTGTGTGTAGAACCATCAACTGACAATATTAATCACACCGACACAGACACTCACATTCTCAAATAATTGAGAGAATAACCATCCAACCTCCTCGGTTGATGAACAAATGTGCTAAACCAGAAAAAACTAAATACACACTCACTCACTCTGCGAAGATACTCACACACACTCACGAAGTTGTGTAGTGTACAAAGTAAAGTAAGAATTATGTTTAACCTCCATAGTTGTACACTGTGTGTAGGATAAAACCACATCCATTATGTATGTTAGAAAAGGGGAAAAACTCCTCTCTCTCTCTTGATATACACTGTCCCCCATTAGCATTATGATTCATCTCTCTAGCCTCTTTCCTTCATATAACATTCAATCCACACTCTTACCTCTCTCTCCCTGTGTCTACGGAATTTGCACACCTTATTCTTTCTTCCAATCTTTTGTACGTTAGATATTAATACAAAACTGACGACTGTTCCTCTACTGTCTTTTGTAATTGGACAAAATGTCCGGATATGTTTTTGCATGGAGATTGCAAATTTACAGTGAATTGAAAAGTAAAATAGGAAGGATTCTCATTTCATTATCCCATCTCTGTAAACATCTTCATTTTTTAATACATAAAATCCTCCTCCTCTTCCTCTTCTGTTTATCTTTCACCTACCTCAAAAACTTTCACTATTTGCTGTTACATTTTTATGAACTCCCCAACCAACCAACTACCCAGTACATGAGTACACTTTGCAAGTATACATTATGACTGCTACTAGTACTTATAAGTACTCAAGATTCGCAATAAAGAAAATTGTTGAGCTAATCTAATGCGTGTGACTCACACTCACCAACCCAGACCAAACTTGGTGTAGTTATACGTGGGAAAATTTGGTCAGGACATTTTTGGAAGAATTGAGACAATATGTACAAATTTTTGAGATTGTGTACTTATACCTACCCAGGAAAAGGAGAAATACACCACATGATGTAATGAATTTTGTTCAAAAACGTGTCAAGCACTCTAGTGACAGTTGGACAAATATAAGCCGGTATTCAAGGTCAGCCGAGTCGTCGTCAGCATTATTAAGGTAGCATACAGTCACACACACAAGAAGGAGAGAGAGTGTGTGTACTTTACTAGTTTTACTACTACTGAACTGACGATGACGACAAGGAATTTGATGACGTCCTACCTTATAAATAATACAGAAATCCTTTGAGATGGAAAACCTACACACACAGCCTTTGGGTACTAAGTTTACATGTGCACAATCACAACATTCTCCTTGTTGATCCAGTACAATGGGAGGAGAATCTCCTCATGAATTTACTATTTTAAGGAATTTCTCTGTATATTACCTTTTTGGCAAGAAGTAGAAGAAGAAGGCAGATGATAGCTTTTCTCGGGATTTTCACTTTGAAAACACTTTCACCTTTCGTCATCACTCTCGTCTGCTTTTCACTTTATTCTAATTTTTTTTTCAACTGACACGGAGTCTACAGTCTCTCACTTTTTTAAAATGCAGGATGAAGTCCTAGGAGAGACACAGATAGAGAGAGAAAGTTGAAGGGAAAAGTTTTTTTCTTCTTCATAGTATGAACATTATGATTTGTTATGACAGAGTTTTGAGGGAATAAATATAAATGATACGACAGCTTACAATTTTTTCGGTACCATGCAGTTCAGTAGTACGGAGAAAGTTTTTTTTTTCTTTTGGAGGGGAATTTCCTTACTAGTATCTTGCAAGACTGTGGAAAAGAACTAGTAGGAAAGGAAGAATCTAACTTTACTACTACTCACTACACTCTGGGTTAATATGAAATATCTATGAAATTGACGATTGACGTCATCATTGAAATTCGCAAACTCCGTGAAGCTTTTGGCACCATCAATTGGGTTTCTGTCGGATATTTTGTAGCTCTCTCTCTCTCTCTGAGAGTTTTGATCTTGACTCACTTGTGTTCTTTTGGTCTATTGTATATTCCTCTCAAATCAGATAAAAGAAAAGAGTACTTATCAACCACTGCAGAGGGTATTAAAACTATAGGGGAGGTCCTTTCTTTATGGGAAATATTTTACAAAACAGAAATATGTTGCAATGCGGGACCAGAGTGTCATACTCTGACTAATTATTATTCATCTTGTACTAATGAGTGAATAAATGAATGAATGAATTTTTGTTTAGTAGAATTTTGAAAGGATTTTTCAGTGACAATTCATCAAGTGTCCAGTTATCAACAATAATTGCCAAGACAGCGCATTTGTATTTTATTGTTTTTTTTTCTTCCAAGAAGAACGGAAATATTTTTACAATTTTGGCATAACTTGTCCAGGCTTGCTGGACATGGCATAATTAATTAATTTCACATTGCACTTTAGCACAACAATTAAATTTGCACGTCTTTGCCATCTCTTTGAAGTTGCTCAAAGGCACACAAAGTTCTGCCAAGTTCAAAATTGAGCCCCCCCCCCTCCCCCCTTCAGAAATTGGGACAGAAAAACAGGTTTTTGATTAGTCATTCTCTTTGCATCTGACAAAATTATCAAGTCTAAGTACTTTCACATTATACAAAATTACGGGATAAGGGAGACAGGTAATTTGTAATCAAATCTTATTTACTACACATGATGGGTTTTAGATTTTTGACACATCTCAACAACAATTTGTGTTTTCTTTTTTATTGAACAACATAGAACTGTGTTTTGGATGGTGACATTTATTTAATTGTTGTTGACCTTCCAACAAAGAAAACCCACTACAATGGGTGATGCAGTTGAGGAGATCATCGCAGAACCCGAAGAGCCAGGAGTAATTCAAGCTTCAATCGTAAAAGGTAAAATAATATGTACAAATTATTTAAAATATCAAGTCAAGCCAAACTTAACTCGTCCGAGTGGTTTTACTTATGTTTTATTTATTTTATTTTACAGCTACAGATATAATTTCTTCAAATGGATGGTATATTATTGGACTGGCAGCCCTTGCTTACTATGTCTACAAAAATTATATCAAAACACATCTCAGTGCAGGAGAGGGTCATATACTTCGTAAACAACAAACACAACAAGGTATTTTCTAAACCATTTTACAAAACTTGGTTTTTGTTTTATTTGAAGTAACATTTTTAATTTACTTTTTTTTCTTGTCGACAGAACAAGAAGCTATAAAGGCCAAGGATGATGCACGTCTTCAAGCGGTCCAAAAACTTCAAGACCGATATAAAAGAGAATCAGATGAGAGAGCAGAAAAGTTAAAAGTGGTATGAAGAAACAATTTATTATTTCATTGTTGTAGTATGTTTTTGAGTTTTCAAAAAATCTTGATGATCATTTGAATATTTTTCAGTTGGAAGAGAAGAAAAAGCAAGAGCGTCTTGCAGAGATTGCAAGACTGGAGGCCCTTCGTGGGGAAAGACGTCTAGGTTCTAGTCTAGATAATAATAATAGTTCAGGGAAAAAATCATTTCGACCAGGTGAATCCTCCTCTACATTACGACGTCATTAGCTTGTTCCAAAACAAAACGAAACAAAATTGACTTGACTTTTAATTCTCTCTCTAACATTTTCAAAAGCTACTCTACTCACACTCTATCCAAATCAAAAATTAATTTGATACATTTTCCTTTATTGAAATGATTTTTTGCTTGTTCTCAGAATATAATCCACTCATGGGGGATTCGTCAAGTAGTCGTGTGTGTTCACGTCCTTCCACTGGTCGTCAAGGCGGATGAGGATAATTTTGCAAATCATGTTGATCTTCATGACTTGAGCTCCTTTTTTTGCTTTCCTAAGAAAGTGATTTAAAAGGGATATGCGGAGCCGATCTTACCATCACTCACTCTCTTCCATCTAATTTTTATTGTGTGTATGTGTGGAAAGATATGATGCCTTAATATCCCTTGGAGCCAAGCTCAACAGACATGATTTGCTTTTTTTTTACTCGTCAACCATCGTTTGCCATCCCGTATTTACACAACGTAAAAAGTTGTGTCACCGTCAAATCGATCAAGAGCAAGAGTGTCCTTTCAACGACTACCATTATGTGTGATGCTGTTGGCAAAAATAACTTAAGGTTATGGCTGACATCTGATTTTTTTAACAATGGTATTGTATCTTGGATCGGAGACTCTTGTTGTAGAAGCACGCTTACAAAAATTGGACCTGTTTGGCACTTGTCCATGAACCTCCTAAAAAAATACACGTGATATTGTCAAACACAAAAAATAATTTGTAAATAAGTACTAAATATCTCAAAGAATAATCACACTTGATAGATTTTTAAAAAATTATACTTTGTAAATTTTTTTGGGTGTACTATTATACTCAATATACGTACGTACACTTAGATTCATTTCAACAAATTTCCATAATATTTCAAGTTGAAACGGGAATATCTTGTCAATCACCTAACACGACAAACAGTCCACGCGTTGAACATGACTGTTTGTAATTTAATAATCGAAATAATGAATGTTTATTACTTTTAAATTTGATTTTAGTCATTTTATATTTTGTTTCGCTCATTACATTTTCTACTGCAATTAGGATCAAGTCTCTTCCATAGTTTTTAAAAAGTCAATACATCAGCTGCAATTATTGGGCCTGTACAGTTTTTGTTTTAAAAAAAATTGTTGGTGGATGAAATCACATTTTGATAACGGTATGCCTGTGGCCAAATCCAAGATGTTGCAATAATAAAAGTGTGACAGAAAGTGTGTTAGGGTATTGGTATTTATGAATCACAACTATGATAGTGTCTATTTTGAGATTAGATGCAAATAAGTCCATAATGTACTACAGTCAGTATTTCTTGTTATACTAATAATTTTATTACTTGTGTTGTCCTCTCCTAGAAAAAAAATACAAATGATATTTGATAAGAAAAGGTTCATATCCTTACTCACTGCTCGGGGATCAGTAAAGTATTGTGGGTGGAATCCTGTAACGTGATATATCAAATAGACAGGATAATTAAAATTAATGATAACGACCTACATTTTCTTCTTTGACTTCCCCATTGTGTACATATTAACCTATAGCCGTTAACACTGGGGACATTTTTGAATTTAACGATAAGGAACTGGGAAGGACAAAAAGAATTTTTTCTGTTACAACCCGTTCCGAATTGAACGTAAATGGAATTTCACAATTAATGGCGAATAATCATTTCCTGTCTCTCTCTATCTCACACACACACAGATAGAATCTTTCTGTAAATGATTGTAAGCACTAAGCATAGCAATGATTGAGACTCAGTTTTAAAAAAATCTCCGACAATTTAATCTTAAGCTAACAGAATTAATCCTCAAGTTTCCCTTATCAGTATAAACTTGATTCAACTGTATCTTTTAAAAATCCGTACAGCTGGATGTCTCAACATGGGACATTACATGGGACACTCTTTAACTATTGTGGTCAGAAAGGAAAGAAGAAAGCTCACTGTCAACATTTGTGCGTTTCACAATACAGTCTTTCATAGGCTATTTGAGGATTTTATTTCTCTCTTTACGACCTTCCGAAGGCTATAATAGTTATCTCTTGGCCCTCCCCCCTCTTCTTTTCTCTAGCTAGGCACACACACACAATGTGAATGGAGTTGCCGAAATAGTCTATTATAGGTCGTCATTCATCCTTTTTTTTCTCTTACACCCACATTAATCCTTCCAACTCGGGATTTTTTTGTTTGGGATCCTCCTCCGTTCCTCCCTGAATATATTTTTACTACTTACTATGTAGTATTTTTCAACCCTTTCCTCCCACCCTCTCACATCCCACGACTATAATGTTCAAGGCATATTGTCTAGACTGTTCACCCTCCCTCACATTTATGTTGGATTTGAGACTCTGACCCTTTTCGTCTCTCAAGTTTTACATAAATTATGAGGGTCTACAGAACATTTATTGCCTTCCAGTTAGTGAAGACTATTATTCTATAGACTCTTTATTTCAAAATTATTTTGTCTCGAAATTTTCGGATTGAATTGTTCCTAGTGGAAAGAAAATGGGATTTTGTCATTGTAACTAAAATGGAGGAATGGAAACATTCAGTCTTGGATAAAAACTGTTGTGTGTAGGACATACTATTGAATTTACAATGAAGCTACACAATTGGAAGGAGAAAAGATGACCTTTAAAATATTCAACCAACATGGCCACGGACAATGTTACTTCACTTTTCCTCTTTCATGTATTGGATACAAGGAGAGGATGCACACCATATAATTTTGAGGTATATTTAATTAATATACGACAAGTCTCTGTGGGGTAGAAAACTACACTCTTAACAATTTTCTAAGGTTTTTCTACTCCAGAGCAGCGCCCACGGACAGTGGACGAGGGGTAGAAACATTTTCCACTCCAGAGTAGAATTTCATACCCTCGGGGGGAATCTTTAC
>WJFB01002291.1:0-20494 GCA_009870185.1 Pygmarrhopalites habei
GGGAAAATTGTCAAGTTTAAGGGTCAAAGCTATGGAAGGTGAGTGACACACAAATTTTTGCAAGATTTTGTACCCTGTTTTTTTTAAAAAAATATTTTTTTGACAGTCTACGTCGGAAATTCATGGACTCCAAGGAATTATTCCAGGATCCTCTGTTCCCTCCCAACGAACACAGTTTGAGTATTTCCAAATCTTTTTCGGGGACTGTTCAATGGAAACGACCTTCAGTAAGTTTAAAATATTAAAGTTTAAAAAAAATTTAAAATGAAGAATGACGTCAGGAAAAACGATGAGTCATGAATTCCGTGATCTCATCCTATTTTTTGTCATCATTTGAATAAGCAAAAAAATTTTTGCTAAACAATTTTTCTTTTGATGTATGTAGGAATTGTGTGAGAAACCTCAACTTTTCGTGGACAAGGCCAGTTCGAAGGACGTGACCCAGGGAAGACTTGGAAATTGTTGGTTTGTGGCCGCTTGTGCTTCCCTGACAGCTGTCAAACCCCTCTGGTCCCAAGTTGTCCCGGACTACAAAAGTAATTCATCCATTTCACCATCATCCCAATACTTATGTGTAGAAGGTCAATGAGGTCATTTATTCCTTTTCAGACCAAGAGTGGGACCCAAGTAAACCAGAGCAGTATGCAGGGATTTTCCACTTCCGTTTCTGGAGGTCAGTAACTACACAGTATAATTTTCCAGTTTTTTCAATCATGACTTTTTTGACATTTGTAAGGCAGTCATGTTTGGGATTTTCAGATTTGGTTCCTGGATAGACGTGGTCGTTGATGACCTACTCCCGACGATGGGAGGTCAACTCCTTTTCTGTCACTCGACGAGTGAGAATGAATTTTGGGCTGCTCTGCTGGAAAAAAGTTATGCCAAATTGTGTGGTTCTTATGGTGCGATGGATGGAGGGAATTTGTGTGATGCTCTCGTTGACTTTACTAGTGGACTGGCCGAAATGATTTTACTGAAGGAAGGTTATCGGGAAGACGGGAAGAAAAATAGTTTGAGGAAAACTTTACTCCAGGAATTTGAGGAACATGCCTTAATGTGCTGTGCTATTAGTGCAAGTTTTAAAATAATTCATATTTAAATTAAGATGTTCTCCTTTATAATAATTTGACTCATAATTTTGTAGGTGACTGACTCGGCTCTTTTTGAAAGTCGGACAAGTACGGGGCTTGTCTTGGGTCATGCATACAGTATCACGGCTGTCAAAGTGAGATTACTTTAAAGTTTAAAGTCTTTTACAATCGTAAAGTGAATTTGTTTTCACTTTCTCTTTCTCTTTTACTGGTCACGAATTTTTAAAAGAAATTTGACATTGTTCCAGGAAATCACTGTGGGTGGTTCATCTGGTCTTCTTTCATTCTTCAGGCCTGGAGAAAAGATTACACTCCTCCGGCTTAGGAATCCCTGGGGGTCAAAAGAATGGACTGGATCTTTCAGTGACGGGTAAGAATGACACTACTTTTATTGACTAATTTATTTTGCATGAGAACGGGATTTTAAATTACAGGTGTAACTAAAACAATGTTTAGGCAGTAACTGATTGTGCAATGTTCTCCTCTCCCGTAGCCAGTCTGCTAAAGTAAAAGTAATTTCTATTTTGTCTACTTTTTGCTTCTTTGGTATGTAATTCCCTTCAGTTAAAAATCTTTTTGATGTAATTTGAAATGGAATTTACTTGACGCTTGTAGAATTTTGGAGATTTTTTAGTACAGTTGTAAAATCGTTTTTTGAACGTGATTCTTCTCACTCCTGCTTTGTTGTGATGTGTCTAACACACTAATTTGCTGTTGTCTCTGTAATCAATTTTGTTTGGATGTCTTAAATCTGTTATAATTTAGCTGCTTTGTGTCGTACAAAAATACTTGACAAAATTACAGTTGAAAGTACCGTAAAAATTATGATTTCAAAATTTTCTTGCTGCTCTCTCTCTCTCTTTCTCTTGGCTGTTCTGGGACTGCTTTTGGTGGTGGGGAATCTGTCTCGATTTTTGATGTCCTGGCTTCCATCGAAATGTCTCATCGAAATAAAAGGGATAATGATGAAGGTGGGGACGTAGTATCTAATGAGAAAGAAAGGGAGTCTGGGAATTGTCCTTCTTCTTCTTCTCAGAAACATTTTTATGTGTACTCTTCCGAACATCTTCTTCATATAAACTCTAGATCTCCCGAGTGGGCCAAGATCTCCAGGAGTGACAAGGAAAAATTGGGATTGACCTTTGAGGATGATGGAGAGTTCTGGTCAGTTCTTTACACATAATTCAATTCAATTTATCTCGACTGTAATTAAATAGAGACTAATCTGGATTTTTTAATTCTGTTGCTCCCCACAGGATGCCTTTTGATGACTTTGTGTTAGAATTCACTGACCTGTCCATTTGCCGGTGAGGATTTTAAAAATGTGTGACCCGGCATGTTTTGGCGTTACCTGACAATTTCTTTTTGATGATTCACAGCTTAATAAATACTTCCTTCTTCTCCCTGAAAACTCACTGGCATCACACGACGATAGCGGGTCAATGGACCATTCCAAATCATGCCGGGGGTTGTCTCAACAATGAGTCTTTTCTCAAGAATCCTCAAGTGAGTCTAATTACTTTCACCTTTCACCTGTGCTTTCTCCTTTGTAATTGTACAAAGAAAAGGGGGGAATCATTTTATGACTATTTTGTTTACGTTTTTCCAGTATTGTTTTGACGTGCCAAAGGACGAGATGGAATTCCTCGTCCAGATTCTCCAGACTGATTTGAGAGGGAAAGCCGAGTCTGTGATGCAAAATCATAAGACAGAGTATAAAAGTATAGGCTTTCACATAATGGCTGTGGAACAGAATCGAGAGTACAGACTTCATCGTCGACCTCAAGACAAATTAAAGCAACGAGCCATAACTTCAGATTATGTAAGAAGTCGGTCCGTCTTTTACCGTGGCACTCTCAATAAAGGTCGACATGTCCTGGTCCCCACAACCTTTGAACCCAACATTGAGACGGAATTCCTCCTCCGAATGTTCACAAAAGAGAAAGTTGAGGTGAAAGAGCTCAAAAATGATTTCCCGGAACCGACGTGGTGTTGTCGTGTTTGTTGTTCCACCCCTTCTTGTGTGAGTGTCATCAATGTGGAGGGAGCTATTGGACTACCCAGAGGTAAATTACATCAATTGGCAATCTAAAATGATCAATTAAATGACTAATTAAATTTTTATGACAGTCACAAACACGTACTGTATCATTCGGACGGAGAAAGACCGGGTACGTATTTTTGTACGATTATTATTTATTATCAACCACTCTGTATTATAGAAATTATTTACCTTTTTATTCCTCACTTGAACTGCGTACTGACCTGTCATCATATTATTTTGACTATTGCTAATTTAGCTAAAATCTCACGTCGTGTCAAATACCTCCGAACCCAGTTGGGATCTTCATGGCGTTTTCTTCCGATACGATATTTGTGAACCTGTATTTATTGAGGTAACCAAATTAAAATAATGTTATTAAGTACTAAATTGAGGTAGAAAATAATGTTACATTTTTGTAGGTGTGGGAAAGTCTGTGGTTCCGTGACAAGTTTTTGGGTTTGGCTGTGAGCTTCTCCACTTTCTCTTTTTTAAAAAAAAAAAATATGATAGGAAATTACAGAATTGGACTAATTATGTCTAACGAAATTAGGTCATTGCTGGGACAGCTGATAATCAATTATTGTCCATCAAAAGTCCACTGGTCGGAAGGGGAAGGAAAAAACAGGAAAGACAACCTGGAGATTTAATATTACAAATACAAACTTTTGATGATGTTGACGCAGCCTGAATTCAAAAGAATTAAATTGTGCCTTTTTTAAAAATGATGAACAGTAAAATTTGGAAATATTTTACGTGAATGAATTTTTTAAAAATGATAATAAAATCTGCTAAATCGTTTTTGTAAGAAAATATATACACATTTAAGTTTTTACGTTGCCCACAAATTGTGGGCCATAATCATGTCGTTACTGTGTATTCCATTAAATAATTTTATTTGACACACACAATCTCTCTCTCTTATTCTCATTCCCTCATAAATGATTCTACACAACCAGCTATGCAATATTTTTCTTCTCATTTTTCTAAAACATAAAAAGTACTGTCCATAGATAAGTATAACGGATTTATTTGTTTGTTGTTGTGGACTGTGTAAAGGCAAAGGGTACGAAAATAGAGTCTCATGCTCCATTTCTACTTTCATTTACCTGACAAAGAGCCGATCTAATTGTCATTGTCACACTGCAATGACACTCAACAAAATTTGCGCAACTCAAGAGAAAAACCAAAGCACGACTATTTTCAAGCCAAATTAATTTTTATGCAATTTCTTTGTACTCCCTTTTCAATCTCAACTCTGTTTTTTTATACACCCGTGCTGCACACACATTGTTCTAAATGTCAACAATGTTAACTAATGAAATGATGAATAGAGGTGAAAGGATGAAGCAACAATTTGAAGAACAAGTTCGAGTTTGGGTCTTTGTCACCCACACACACACATCACACACATTTAATCCCTCTTTTTCTGTCTCCACTATAAAAACTAGTCAACTTGTCACAATCTACATCCAATTCTTCTTTAGCCTTTTCCACAGTCACAACCAGAGGAAATTTCATACACGTTCATTTTCCGAGTCCGGGGATTTGTCAACATGGGAAATTTTATGAAAAAAGTAAAATAATTCTCACTCAAAAAATTCTTCAGTTTTAAAATTATTTTTTAAAATGAAACAATTTGGGTTTTTGCAGGCGTTGACTTCAACATTCTTTTGTCTTTTGGTCCTGGTCATGATTTCGAACAGCCCAAGTGATGCTGGATTTCGAGGCGGTGGTGGTGGTAATTTTTCTTAAAATTTTTGTCTAGTTTTTGTCCAGTCCATTTTTCATGTTGCCAATCTAATTTGTGTTCAAAATAATTTGCAGGATTCAGTGCTGGAGGATATGGTGGAGGATTAGGTATGAAAATATATTTATTATCCTCATGCAAAAATTTCAGATCTTGTTTAAGAAAATTGTCCTTTCATTCCTTCCAGGTCGAGCCTACATTGGAGGTCACGGGGGCGGTGGTGGATTTAATTTGGGTCACGGTAAGTCAAAAGAAATTTGGCTGGATTTTTTGGATTTTCTTCTGAAATGTCTCGAAACTAAATTCCCATTCTTTTTGCTTTTAGGAGGCGGAGGTGGTGGTGGAGGAGGCGGGTACGGAGGATGCCCGGGTTGTGGACGATGATTTATCCTTTCATGTTTACAGTATTCCAAAATATTTATTGAAATCCCGGAGAGAAATAAAAAACACTTTGTGTAATTTTTCATTTCCTCTTTTTAATTACAACTTAATTTATTATTGCTTTTGTGAATCCACTTCTGTTCACAATAAAAAGTCCTTTCACTTCATATTCTATCATAATTAAAATTCAAGTATCGAAATAGTATACATTATTCAAGGTCACACAAGTCTACATGTCACGCTTCCACAGTCCTCCAGACTGGAGGCCCTAAGTGTTCTACTCTAATAGTAAACTAAGCCTCTAATCTGCTTTTTAAAAAAATATATAATTATTAGGAGGGGATGATGACGATGATTCTAGTCATCATTTTCGAAAGGGTCAACACCCTTAAAGGACCTTTTGAAATGAAGTCCTTTAATTCGTTGATGTTTTTCTTTCAATTTCTCTTGGACATCCATAAGAAGTAATTCCCGATTTCGGAGTCCTTGTTCCCATTTCTCCTGTTGTTGGTTTCTCAACTCCTCCTGTTCTTCGTCCCTTCGGATTTGCATGGAGGCCCTTTGAGGTTTGACGTGGGCTGTGACGGCCCTTGCCCTCTTCTCATCCTCCTGTTGCTATTTTAATAGAAGAGTTAAATTATAAATTTATAAATTTGGTCCTTGATTCATCTTTAATTTATTCCATTTCGTAATTGGATGAAGAATTAACTAATCTTTGTCTTACTTTTCTCCGTTCGTCAGCCTTGGCCAATTTTTCGAGGATAGCCTCATTGGTCACTTGGACTCCTGGCTTCTGTTCCCTTTCTCTTATGGCAGCTGGTATAAATCTTTGCTTTCTCTCTGCATTCTCCTCTACAATTTCGAATCTATAATTTTGCCAAAATTTTGATAAGAAAAGTCATTCAAATAATTTTTCTTATAAGATTGACATTCTATTTTTACATACCCAGTGGCATTCGGGGATCTTTTCAAGGGTCTAGCAATGAGTCCTTCATTCCTTAAACTTTCTAAAATTTTTTCTTCCTCCATTTTGGAACGTTGAATTGCACTCACGAGCCTGGAACAGGCTATACCAATGATGACCAACCCTGTAATTTCCCCCCAAACCATCCATCCATTCAATTAAATAAAAGAAAATTGTGGGAGATTAAAATTAATTGGAAAATCGATTGTTGGTTCGTGGGACGATGGACTGGATGTATGGGACAACTGACACTCACCATCCCCATTCTCGGGGACATGGAATTCACGAACGACCTTGGCCACCACGTCCGGTGACGATTTCTCCGTCACAAAATCAAATTCACAGTCTTCCTCATCTTCGTCCTCTCCCTGTGTACACGTCCGTGTGTGTGTGTTGAGGATGGCAAGGAACAGATTAGAGAAATATTGAATTTGTTATATCAATCTCGTGTGTGTGTGGAACACGGATAAACAATTTTGTCCAGAAATAGAACAAATGGGCTAAACTGTTTACTTACATTTAATGACACATCAAATTGTTCCTTAATTGCTGTCTGATTCAAATTTGACCGAACTGCAATACAGTAAATATTATTGTCACAAATTAGAGCGGAACCAATTCATCAATTCTCTCTGATAAAATCATTGCCTTCTTGGCTTCAAGGTTAATCACAGATGGACGTGTCCTTGAACTTTATACCCAATATTTGCCTAGCAAGCTTAATAAATAAATAAAGTGACTAAATATGAAAATTTCATACTGTGAATAGAAAAAATGATTCATTTACATGAACCATAGACTCAATTCTTGGGAAATTCTGTTTGAACTTTTTCCCTTAAAATCATTCTGCATTCTGATCAATCCTTGAAAAGGAATTACAATTAAAGTAGTAGAGTAAAAATTTACCTGCATCCACCATTCCAGCAGTAGTTTCCAACAGAGCAACATCAATTTTGATCGGTTTATTTGGTAGACTGGGGGGTACGACGCGACTATGACCACATCCCATTTAAAAATGTAATTGTCTAATTTACAAAATTTTTTCTGCCACTCAACTCAAGTACTGATTAATTCCAAGTCGTAACGTACGACAGACTTCTCTTCCGGCTTCACATAAAAGGATGAGTTTTTCTTGTGCGGAGAAAGTTAGAGAAGGTAGGGACAACACAACACTCAGTTCAACACATGATTTTCTCTTTGTCCCTGTCACTTAGAGACTTGGAGGACGATGTGAGTGAGTCACGGCCATTCGTGAACTGGACGAGGGATACTACGAGAGTATGCAAAAATATTGGCACTTTTTCTTGTCTCTCTCTTGACACTGTGATTTTAGCGCAGCGGAACTGCGAAATTTCTTGTGCGGTCATAACCGAAGACTCTCTTTCCTTACTTGTTAGCCCTTGTCGACGAGGAGGGCAATGTGGAAAATATTTCAATATTCATCATCCTCTTTGTGGTCAGAGTCATGCAAACACCCGGGCATCACACACACACACACTGAGTGTCGTACGGTACATAGTCGTGATGATTATGAAAGGGAAGAATTGGACTTCCGCTTCCTTCAAAAAGTTGGACACATTAATGGAATTAATTTTGACAAAAGTTTTGAACGTACAATTCCAAGTCCGAAGAAAACTAACCAAAGAATGAATTCACTGGGTATATTGGAGATGACAAATTGGTTCTATCAATAAAAATATCCTCAAACTAATCCTCTGGACAGAGGATGATGTCCTGGTTGGATCACAAGTGAAGAGGGACATGTCAGGGAGGAGAAATATGGAGGACTTGACTATGGAGAGATGAGTGGCCATGACACAACTAAAATTATGACGTTTAGTCGATGCCCTATATATATCTCTTTTCTCTCTCTCTCTCCCTCTCTTACCTTCCGCAATTTTGTCATGAGTGTAATGAGTGTCCCCCACAATATATAAACCAGCCATTAACGAGTGCGAGTGAGAGGTGGTTTGAGTAAGTTATGTATATAATACCATGGGTTGTTACTTAGGTGTAGAAGAAGGGAATTCGGTGGACTCGGAGCTATCCGTCGATGAGAAGTATTGAGAAGAGACGTGTCCACACTCCTTTCTCTTTGTGTGTCATAACTTAACATGGCTAGTATAAGAGTATTTATATAAATGGGGGAAAAGGTACACTCAAACTCTGTACATTTTACCTCTCACTCAAAATTGCTGAAACCTCTTTTTGGGCAAGCTTTGTTGTTTTGTGGTTTTACCTACGTACTTTTGTCCCCGGTTGCAATTTTCTCCTGGTGAAAGTGGAGGG
This sequence comes from Pygmarrhopalites habei, assembly GCA_009870185.1. Lineage (NCBI taxonomy): Eukaryota > Metazoa > Arthropoda > Collembola > Symphypleona > Arrhopalitidae > Pygmarrhopalites > Pygmarrhopalites habei. The sequence goes on from WJFB01002291.1 coordinate 8,517, forward strand.
TGAAAGGCGTGGAAAAGATGTGTGCATGTTCATACTATGAACTACATAGTACTCGTAAGTACTTTGTGGATTGAATTAGTATTTGCTAAGTAGAGAAAGTGAATGCATAAGTAATGTAACTAATTTCATTTTTTAGTGATGTGTGACGTTTATTTATTATGGGGACATTAGAATTTAATTATGTAGATTGTAGAATATAAATATGTTGTCGGGTGGCTTGACTCAAAGTACTTGTGAAAAAAGAAAGAAGAGATAAAGGACTGTGGTTTTGATGTATTTAGTATTTGTGACGTGATTAAAATTGAATGATTGAAAATCTGTTTGTCTGTGCAAAAGAATGACGCGTGGAGGTAAACAGTCTAATCGTGTTTAGCAGTCGTTTATAAAGATGTTAATCTACACACTGATGAGTGGTGAAAATGGGGGGGGGGGGGGGTGCTTTTTTGGCAAAAAAAAGCTTTTTTGGCAAAAAAATAATATTTAGTGACAATTCGATATATCGATCTATGTATTGACGGCAATACCCCGTGAATTATAGTTGGAAAAAGCTGTAGGGGGACACTTTGCAAAAGTGATGTCCATGAATGGGTAATGGCGATGATTCTCTTTCTGGAAATGTTGAGTGCAGAGTGCTTCATGTTGTCCTATTTAGTGTGTGTGTCATGATTTTAACTCTGACTGGCAGGAAGGATGATGAGCGAAATTGCCTATTGGGATAATTACATAAAAATGTGATTGGTGAAAGTCTTTCAAACAAAGATGAGGCTATCTATAGGAGTAAAGAGAAATTTTCCAGTGGAGATTTTTCTGAGTAGATTGAATTAGATGGTTTGGATGATAGCAAGCGTAATTAATCATGTAGAATTCAACTGATTAGAGTTTTTACGTTTAATTTTTAACAATGGTGGAAGATTTTTCAGACAGCTGTTAACATTGGTCTTCGCCACCAAAGTTCAAATAATATTTTTTTCAAAAGAATAAAAAAATAAAAATTTGAGGATATATCATACAAAATTCTCAAATGAGAGACACTAGGATATTTTTACATCATTTAAAACGACTGTCGGCAGATACTCAAAATGTTTATTTTCGTAAACTTTCTGTTTTACGAGCTCAAATGCAAAAACAAAGTCGTCTCTACACGGATAAATTTGTTATCCGGCAACGGATATCACAGTCGCCCTTTGGTTTAAGTTACTACAAAAGGGTCACAGCATCTATATTTTCGTCAAATAATAAATTAGGAAATCCAGAGTATTTATTCACCAGCGACGTCAGTAAGGTAAAAATCTGATCTAAAAGCTATCATCAATGATGATTCATCATTAAAATTTAATGTATTTAATATATCATCTTCATTATTGAATACCTGAATACATGCTGTTCATGTTCAAATATTTAGGATGATGGTCCGAATAGCTCAATGGAAAAGAGGAAGGAGCGTCTGCAACGTGCCAACAAGAAAATTCGAGAAAAGAGTCAAACGATAATTAAAGACATTCAAGAAACAAAACAAAATATTCGGCAAAGAGTTGATGACATAATTGCGGTGTGTTTAAATACCTGTTACCGCTTTGCCTGTACTAAATTAAAGTTTAAACTATTGTAGGGATGAGGTGGTGGTGACGCTTATTACAAGTCTTTATATTTACAGAAAGAAAATATATACACAGTCCCTAATCTTCTTTGCGTTATAAGGATAGGCATGACCCCTGTCCTAGCCTACATGTAAGTGTACTTTTTCAACTTTAATATGAAATGTACTAAATATAATGTATCGTTTAGTACTACTAACCCTCTTTTTTGTGTAATTTTAGGATACTTAATCAACACTATGGTCCTGCGATTGGGATTTTCGCATTTGCCGGAGTTACAGATTTAGTAAGATGTTATTAATTTTTGTTCATCTATTGTGTTATACACTTATTTTACCAAATATTCATTGAAAAGTCTTCATTTCAGTTGATATTATTATTATTATTTTAGTTGGACGGATATATCGCACGAGTAGTACCAGGACAAGCCTCAGTCATGGGGTCATTTCTGGATCCTATGGCTGACAAAATACTAGTTGGAACTCTTTTCCTTTCTTTAACCTACATGAATTTAATTCCACGTAAGTCTTTACATTTAAAATTTGTACTGTAATTAAACAAATCTTTCCTACTTTCATCAATAGGAAATTCGTGTTAACACAATGTGTTTGATCTTACAGTTCCATTGACAGCTTTGATAATAGCACGAGACTCACTTCTTATAGGAAGTGGATTTTACATTCGATACAAATCATTGGAACGGCCGGTATGTCAATAAACTACAATTACATATTACATATGTGAGACATTAACTGTAGTAGTAGTACACATTTGGGACTTATTTTTGCAGCGTACGCTTTCAAAGTATTTTGATTTGGCACATCCCACCGCTCAACTGTCTCCCACATTTTTGTCAAAAGTCAACACAGGGGTTCAACTTGGTCTCGTGGGTGCTACTTTGATTTCTACCATTCTTCCTTACGATCTTAGTACTTTTTTGTGGGGATCATGTTGGTTGACAGCAGCCACAACAATAGGTTCTGGAATGACTTACATTTTTGCCAAGAATACCTTCAAATTGTTACGCAAACATCCTCCTCCTTCTACTAGCACCACCATCCCAAGTGAAGATAGGAATAATAATAAGAATGATTTTCGATAAAAGAAAAAAATAAACACGACTGAAAACGATGATGACCGAGTGGTGACGTCAATTTACTCTCGTTCTCGTACGTATTAATTTATAATTACTTGGAAATTTTTCGATAATACTTATTATTATTTTAGAATGTTTATTTTTTCAAAAATGATGATGTAATAGTGCACAGAAATGTATAATGTACTTTAAATGTGTGCAATGACAGTTGTTGAAAGTTACCAAAGTACAATGCAGTTTGACATTAACATTGGGGAGATACAATATAGTAATAACACACGTGTGTGAGGGAATAAACTTTCGAAGGAGCTACACTTAAAACTTTTTATGGAAGAGGATATGCAAGCTGTTGCGGATATGTACTGATAAAACAAGTTATGCTAGACTACTGACATAATATTTAGTAAGTACATAATACACTATTTATCGTGTAATAGAGAATGAATATTTTGGTTACATTATACTATTATACCATTATACAGTCAAGTTCAGTCCAAAGTCCAAAGTGTAAGAATTGTATTGGATTGAATAAGAAGTATCAAATATGTAACTTGACATAGTGCTTCATCATGATCAATCAACTTCTTTGCCTTTTAAGATTCCAATATTTATGTAGTTGTAGTATCCATTAAATGTGAACGAATGAGAACAAAGTACAACGTACTAATTCTAATGAAGATGATGAATCATAACCTTTACCATATCAAAGTCCCTCTATGCATTATGTGCACTTTAGACGCAATGGTTCACTCAACTTTGCCCAGTCACTTATTTTGATTAGCTTTCAGTTAAAATAGGTAATAGGTCTACTATGTACATACTACATGGCATGCAACTTGTGCAGCATAATTTATAATTAAGTTGAGTGGTGAATTCACGTAAACAATACGATAAAAATATCATCATATTCTCATCTCATAAAAAATGACATGTGAGGATTTTCAAAGAATTGACCGTAATTATGATGGTGATTAAATTTATAATGACAGGAGCACACACACACGCAGTATGTTTTTATTTCCTTGGACATTTGCTGCGTCAGTCCCAGTCGCGTAGTCGGTAAGTAAATATAAATTTAATATGAATCAAATTCTCACTTTCATTCCCTTTCCCGAGGAAACCAGAGGGACATAGGTAATATTATCTTTGTTGTTTTCCTTGTATTTATGTCGTCATACACACATGGTACAGTACCATTGGTACTACTATAATCTCTCTGGGGAATTTGAGATGAGGTATGACTTTCTGTTTTGATGACGATTCACTTTGCCATATAGCCCATATACAATATAAAAAAGTAAAAACGCAATAACGCACGGGTTCTTTTCGCACAAGGCTAAAAATGTCATATGTAAATTTTTCCATATGATGATGCTCTTTCAATACATCCAGTAATCTCTGCCACTTTCTGTGTAGTGTATATGCAAAAAAAGACGTGATGTTGTAAATAAGTACATACATAGGCGATGAGCAAATTTTGTTCGTGTGCCAGAGGTTGTTTTGATACATTTCGATCAGACTTGAATTTCAGATGATCTTAATAATAATCAACAGAAATAAGAGTAACATAGTCCTTTTAGTAGTAGTTGGTGTATTGCAACACCATATCATCCTCATCAACGTAACATCGTATATATATAGGACCAAAATGTACAGGAGGGAATGAGGTAACCTTAACTTCCACTGCGGCATTCACAGTTTGAACGTTGTCCAACTATTTTCAGTTTATTTCCACATCCGGCAAGAGAGAGTTGACATTGCAGTCTCTCCATAATACTTCACAAGTATTACTTCTACACTTTTACCTTTGGTGCAAAAATAACATCTCCTCCCAAACTTCTATTCGTAAGTAAGTACTAAATAATAAGTTTAAGACAAATTTGACATTGTGGTGCATCATCCCTGACTTTCCCTAGCGTATTTATATTGTCTAATATTTTCCTTATTAAACTTGTTCCTCTGATTACAATTAACTAAGGATTTGAGGAACCGTTCCTGAGGAACGTGTGTGAATGCGTAAATAACTGTCAGGATATTTGTAATCATACTACAAACAATGGTAGTACTTAGTTATACAAAGGGTATGTAGGAAGGACGTACGTTTCATAGAATAAATTTACAACGTGCTCGTGTATAATCATGAGGTGTATTTAATGTTGGTCATAATATAACATTTCCTTCAAAATGAGTTAAATATAGATAAGCAGTATCTTCTTGGTTTTATATGTACTAGCTCGTCCCACACTCCGTTCGAGTGTGTGTGTTTCTCCAGGCCTTAGAAATCTCTCTTTGCTTTGAAGAGCAGCTGTAGTCTGAGTGCGTAGCAAAAGATTGTAAATGCGAATTATTATTGTGATATCAGGGGTCTGAACTGACTGACTGTGTGAACCCCTCACAAAGATTGGAGCCGAGTTGGACACACACCCCTTGTTGGATTGGAATAAAAGGAAGGCCATTTCTTGTTCAGCGAATAAAATTCCGTTGAGCCGTACTCGTCATCATGTCTCTCTTCAGTCAGCTGAAGCATTTGTAAGTGGGGAATCTCTGATTACATTCTGTCATTAAGTATTAGCGTTCTGACTGATATTTTCATCTCAAATATATATAGGCCTCGGAATTGGATATCATACCGTAAAATACATACTGCTCCAAGAGCTATAGGGAATTCTTTGCCAGCTAAAGTAAATAAATAAAAACTAACTAGCTGTTAGTATTTTATCATTTTTTTTGTGTTAAAAACTTCTTGATGATTTGATTTCTGTTATGGATTGACATTGACATGTCAATTGAGTTTCTACATTTTTCAACATAAAATTTATTCTTCTTTTTGTTCTATTTCCCTTTGCGGCTCGCCACTCTGTAGGTCAACAAATTTATTGACGACAATGCTGAAAGGTACGTAAAAACTCTTTAAAAAAATTTATTATTTTGTAAACCCTCTACGAACCATTAAGTACTGACAATCATGTATTTGTAATTAATCTAAGGTGTGGACCGAAGGATATTCATGTTTGTGATGGAACGGAGAAGGAGTATAATTATATCATGAATCAATTGGCCAGCGATGGCATGGCCAGAAAATTGCCGAAATATGATAATTGGTAAGAAATATCTTCTTCTTGTCTGAAGATTTCCTTGAGTACTTAGGATATACATAAGATAAAGTAGCATACAGTTGGATTTTCCTAGGCATTGTTATTGGAAAGACAAAAACTGGTTAAAACTAGTAAGGATAAAAGTCAAAAGTCAACAAAAGTGACTGTGTATCCTGTGCTCTATTTTACATATTTGTCCAATGGTAAAAGTAAACTGTCTTTCTGTCAGCTGGTCATGTCTATTTTTAATTATGTCGAGTATGTATATATACTTACTTGACTCGACTGTTGTTGTTGTTGTTGTTGTACCAAAGACAAAACTACTATACACACTTTCTTAGGACTTTCTAGTACAAAGACTCTTTTGTAAACTTGTAGTATGTACACTTCAATGCACTTGTAAACTTGTAGTTTTTGGGATATGAATGCCTTTAGTCACATATGAATATAGTGCTGTGATTGATTTTCCATCCTTTATTTTATTTTTAGTTGGTTGGTCAATACCGATCCTAGAGACGTTGCCCGTGTAGAGTCTCGAACTTTCATCTGTACGAAAAATAAGCATGATGTTGTTCCTCGTGGAGAGAATCTAAAGGGTACAGGGAATTGGATGTCCCTGGAGGATCTTGACAATATTGTGAATGAACGATTTCGAAATTGCATGAATGGTAATACATTTAATCCCTAATTTGATGATTTCAACCAAGGTCAATCATGTCAATTTTGTGTCATGTGTGATACTGAGATTGTTTTTTTGTTACATGCATTTCTATACAAATAGGTAGGACAATGTATGTAATACCATTCTCAATGGGCCCTGTCGGTTCAAAGTATTCAAAAATCGGTATTGAATTGACTGACTCTCCATATGTTGTTGCAAGTATGCGAACCATGACTAGGATGGGTGACAATGTTTTGGATCAACTTGGAACCAACGACTTTGTCAAGTAAGTACTATATAATAATAAGTATGATGATTTAATTTATTATATGCATGTAAATTCTTTTATATCATCGCGTGCCATTTGGACTTTGATAATTACTCTGCACAAATGTATGAAATATTTTTTGCATCACAAGGACTATCCAAATCAATAAGTAGGTTAGCCGGTCTTAGACCCACACACACACTGCACCACCATGTGCTCACTGCATCGTATGTACTCCAATGTGAGTACATACAGTGGATTATTGCACAATTGCTCTTCTAGTACTACACTATAAACTTTATTCGCGTACGTCATCATTTGTGTACTTTACCAATCTAGTTCGCGCCATGCAAAAGGGTTTCTTTTTACTTTAGGAAGATTAACATACAAAAGTATTTATGGAGTTGTCTCTCTCTCTCTCTGTAACTATGAGTGGCCAAAATGTCACTATCAACTTGCCAACCTTGACAAAGCTTTACCTTCCAGTAGTGTGTAGTAAGTTTATTGCCCACGTTTCAAGTTGGATTAGCACTGAAATGCACCACTTTAGACTTTGGACTGCCTTGAATATTACACTCACGTCTCCCTTCAACCATGTGTATTTTACACCTTCACCTTTGTTTCTCTCTTTATTAGCATTGGAGTTGAAAGATGAAAAGATATTATTCATGGAAATTTTATGTTTGGTCATGGTAATTGTACTATCCCTCACCTGCGCTGGATAAGTTTTGTCTCATAAATGTGTAATAACAACTTTACATGTTATTTATTTAGATTTTCCTTTTGCAACACTCACAATTATATGCTAGCACATGTGGCTTTTCATCACGTATCGTCATTATATGGAGAGGAGGAGAAGGATGATGGGAGAAACAGGATTTTACTAGTTTGAAATTTTGCAGAGCGAGAAATACATTGACTTATTTTATTCTTTTCTGACACAACATGGCATGGAAAGTTTTCAACTTTGTGTGTGACGTGGTTCTCATTTCCACTCTCAATTAAATTCACGCATCCTCCTCTTATGTACTATGTTTAATGTTGATGTGTGTGTGATTATTGTAGATGCCTTCATTCTGTGGGTGAACCGATCCTGCCGGGGAAACCCTCCAGTAAATGGCCCTGCAATCCGGAAAAGACAATCATTGCTCATAAACCTGAAACGAATGAAATTATCTCATTTGGCTCTGGATATGGTGGTAACAGCCTTTTGGGTAAAAAATGCCTTGCACTCCGAATTGGCTCCTGGATGGCCAGGTATGATTGAAAAATTTGTCATGATAATCATTTGCTCCATCATATCTTCTCGTACTATCTTTGGGTTTTGTTATTCAACTTTTTTCAGAGAACAAGGATGGTTAGCCGAACACATGCTAATTCTGGGGTAGGTTGAATTTGTCATTTACAAATGTGATATTTCGATAATAAGATTGTATATTTAATTTTTTGAATTTTACATTATCACTACTTTCAGTATTACCAGTCCTCATTCCAGTAATAAAAGATATATTGCTGCAGCCTTTCCATCAGCTTGTGGAAAAACTAATTTAGCAATGATGACACCTCGACTCCCGGGTTACAAGGTTGAGTGTGTCGGGGATGATATTGCTTGGCTTCATTTTGATGAGAATGGACAATTAAGAGCAATCAACCCAGAGAATGGATTTTTTGGTGTAGCTCCTGGTAAGTCTTTCATTTTATTTTTTGATTGTATCTTTTTCAGTATGATGTCCAATACATATATTATATGAATTGTATTCTTTTATATCTAGGAACGAATACAGGGACTAATCCAGTGGCTATGCAGACGATTTTCAAAGATACATGTTTCACAAATGTTGCCTCTACTTCGGATGGTGGAGTATGGTGGGAAGGGTTGGAACCCACATCAGCTCAAATCACAGATTGGAAGGGTCAACCATGGGATCCAAAGTCTGGGCAAGCTGCCGCTCATCCAAATTCTAGATTTACTAGTCCTGCAACTAATTGTCCAATTTTGGTAAGTATTTTTCATTATGGTAATTTCTGTTTTACGTAACCTGGTACATATAAGTAGATAACAAACTTTACGAAATTTTGTCGTCTACAGGATAGTGCATGGGAGGATCCAGAGGGTGTTCCCATTGATGCTATTCTTTTTGGTGGACGACGACCCAAGGGGATCCCTTTAGTTTATGAAGCTTTCAATTGGAACCACTCTGTCTTCATAGGAACAACAATGCGATCAGAAGCAACAGCCGCTGCTGAGTTTAAGGTAATTTTAATCACAATGTATATTGTCAAAATATTTAAGTATATGAAAAGAAAAGGTATGTATGTAGTATATGATATCAAATAATTTCATCATGTGAATTTTTTCACATACAGGGAAAAGAAGTAATGCATGATCCTTTTGCTATGAGGCCATTTTTTGGCTATTCGCCCGGTAAGTCTACATTCAGACTGATATGATAATATGAACATGAGCGTTTTAAAATAATTTTTGACAATCTGCTGGATGCGTAGAACAAAATAACAGTACATAAATTTATTTATTGACATGAATTGCCTTGTAATTACACAGTCTAATTTTATTTCATTCTCATTTGCAGGTCAGTATATTGCACACTGGCTTCACTTTGCCAATAGACCCGAATTAAAGTTACCGAAAGTCTTTCATGTTAATTGGTTCAGGAAGGACGAACAGGTGAGGAATTTTAAAAGCTTGTACTATTGTTATGATCTGTCTTCTATTTTTTTTAATGTTCTATTAATGACATGGATTCTCTCTCTTTATTATATAGAACAAATTTATGTGGCCTGGTTTTGGGGACAATATCCGGGTTCTCGACTGGGTACTTCAACGCATTGAAAACAGGGATAGTGAAAAGGGCGCTGTCAAAACTGAGATTGGCTACGTACCTGCTAAGGAGTCATTTAATCTCAACGGCTTAGATAGTATTAACTGGGATGAATTATTTAGAATCGACCGTTCATTTTGGATTGAAGAGGTAATTTTAAAAAAATATATTTATTATATAATTATGACAGATTTCGAATAATGTTCAATTTGTCTTTAATCTCTTCACTCTTTTTCTAAAAAAAATTTCCAGACTGCCAGTTTGCGAAAGTACCTGAAAGATAATATTGGTAGCGATCTACCTAAAGAGATTACGGAGCAGTTAGATCAACTCGAGTCGAGAGTGCGAGGTGGATAAGCATTTACTTCCAGACTTTCATTTCCATTGCTGACAAGTATTTTTTAAAATAATTTAAAAACTTTCCCTTTTTCTCTTCTTTTTATCAACATTCTATAACTCATATGATGTTTCATTTTTATAGTTTGTCGTTTTTAAAAATAAATTATTCCGAAATAATTTGGTCCAGTTTGGTTTGAATTGAGATTATTTATATGCAAATATGCATGCAAACTGAATTTCCTATGAATTCATCCATACGAAAATGCAAAGTTAAAGTTAAAGCAATGATGAAACGTTATTGGTACATAATAAAATTTTCTAGAACAGTTCGAAAAGAGTATTTAATACAATATATATTTTACACTTTAATATTTCAACATAGTATGAGGAAGTCTCAACATTCAAGTTCAAGAAAAAAGAATTTTATAAATTAACTATGTACCACTAGAATTACATTTAGCTGAACCATTTACTTTTAAGTACAGCATACCTAGCTGCCTGAACACGTACAACTTGTGTAATGTCTTCGAATGTTTTTGTCTGTCCAAAGTAGTCAACAAATTCTCCAGAAGGATTAACTAAGTAGATAATGACGGTATGGTCTACCTTGAATTGCAAATTATAAATCATTTTAATTAATTGCTATTTTCATTTTCAATTCTTCATTCTTAGTAGTGGATTCACTTACAATGTAGTCATCCTCCTGATCGCGTGGTCCGGCACTAAAATAGACTCTGTAGTTTTTACAGCATTCGGAAATTTTGTCAATGGCACCCGTCAATCCCAACAATTTTGGAGAAAACTCTTTGACATATTTAGCGATTAAAGAAATGGTGTCTCGCTGTGGGTCAACTGAGATGAACAATGGCTGTACTGGAATTTCATGTGCCTCTACACAATTTTCAAGACCAAATGAATTTCTCATAATTTTATAATTGGTATGCAATACACGGCTACTACATACTATATATTGTAGGTATTCGTAATACTTACCAAGAGCATCAACAGCTTTGATAAGTTTTTCAATTTCATCTGGGCATATATCAGGACAATGTGTAAATCCAAAATAGATGAGAAGCCATTTACCGAGGAAATCACTACTCTTTCTAGGTACTCCGTTGTGATCAATCAAGTCGAATCCTCCACCAATCTTACTTTTTCCAATTTGACGTTTTCTCTCCTTCTCTATCTCTAAAATATGTTTTTTAAAAGAAAGAATTGAAACACAAATGTCCATTTCAGAATTAAATCATTTACAAATGTGTTTGAGGTGCCATATATTTACCTGCTGCTTTTTGTTTTTCCAAGAAATAAATGTATAAAACCAGTGCACCACCGATCACACCTGCAATTCCTACACTTTTCCATGAAATTGGTCTTTTCAAAGCTCTCTCTCTCTCTCCTGGTTTTACAGGAAGTTTGGGTGGGTGTGGAGGAGGTGTACAATAGCAACGAATACTTTGACTCTAGAAAAAATGCATAAAACAATATTCATTGAAACATGATTTTTTGTTTTTTTACATCAAAGATAAACCATGTTCAATATTTGTGGTTTCAAAATTTTTGTTCTTACAATGCCTGGTCTACATTGCGAAAGGAAAGTCGGACAAAATCCTACCGTCAAGGGATTCACACTAAAGATTTTGGTAGCGGCTAATTGACGAGCTAATTGTGGTACCCGATTCATTTCTTTATGACAAATACTTGTTCTTTTGACAAGAAATTATCCTGGATACAGTCGATTACTCTTTGAGCTTCCTTCAGAATTAAGTTTACAGTCTGATCAGAATGTTGTTATCAGATTTTTCCAACTTTTTCGGAATTTTTTATCGGAATTTTTTTTTCTGACAGCGGACTCATAAAATAGCACCAGTCAATGATGTCAATGATATCTGTAGTAGCATGCCACATGCTATGATGCATTCAACAGTGCATAGTGCTTTTGTGGAAAAACAGAAGAGAAAGATCGGAGGTTACTTGGGACTTTTTGGTTTTGACGATTGGCATATTTTTTTCATAAAACTAGATCACTTTAGCTATTTTTAGAGATCAAACTTAGGTGATTTTGTCCACCCACTCCCCCG
>WJFB01002292.1:0-20483 GCA_009870185.1 Pygmarrhopalites habei
AAGAGGTCAAAGTAGATTGTGTACTTTGTTTACAAAATTGTTAAACTTCAACGCCGCTTGCCTTCATTTACTGCTGTATGTACACAGAGCACTAGAGATACAAAAACAGTTTTACTTAGAGGCGTAATTAGTCTTTAAAGCTGTTTTTGAATCTCTAATGCTTTGTGTACATACAGTGGTAAATAAAGGCAAGCAGCATTGACCTCTTGAGGTCACTGGAGGTAAAAGTAATTCCATAAAAATTTATCAGGAAGGTTTAAAGGAGACCTGTCAAGTTTCACCTCCAAAGGCAAATATAATGACGTGTGACATTCACCTGGCTTCAATTGCAATTTCTCTCCGATCAATTTCATTTTGTCCTGTTGGGCTTGGTCCAAGTCCCCATCCTTTGCATATTTCCAGTATCCACAACTGTAATTCATGGATTTGTCCAACATGGCTCCAAACAAAGCATTTCCTGTTCACACACCACAGAAAAATTAAATCAAGATGGTAAATTATAATTTATGCATCCATATGTAAATTGAATATGGTGTGGTTTGACCCCATTTAATCAAACTTTAATAGGCACTATGAATTTATCGTCTCAGACAAATCCCCCTCCCTCTTAGCTGACAACACAATTAATTTTAAATTGGGCTCAAAGGGAAACTAAATTCCTTGGCTATTGGCTACCATAATAATTCTGTAATAATAAAATAAATATGAAAATGTAGGGAGGGAGGCCGGACATCATGTGGAAGGAAGACTATGATAGGTAAATTTATAATCTTTCTTAATAATGGATGTACGTAACGGGACAAAGTCTTGATCCTCCTTTTACTTACTTCTCAATTTGAATTCCAACAGGCCAACTCGTTAGCATACATTTATCTACATGATAATACAGTATTAGCCGAGAGAAAGAGCTCAGCAGGAACTACATACTCAAAACTGTTGGTTACATTACAGTGTGTGTGTGTGTGTGTGTGTGTGTGTGGACCTCGTGTGTAGTCCTAGTCTGGCAATACGATATGTGCAAATTCTTGTTGCTGTTCATTGCCTTTTTGGAAAGATGAGGAGTAGGTAAAGAACAACAAACTTGATCATTGTTGACATGAGGAGAACGCGTAAAACGGGTCAAGTTTCGATATCCACGCACATACACACACACACAGGTACTGACTCAATGTCGTGTCTTGGGTCTTTTAACGTGGAGAATGACCATGACCAACGTCTATCGTTGGTCTTTACCATACTTTTTTCTAACTAAGACTCCACTTCCACTACTGAATCTCATTGTATCCTCAATATAAAGTCAAAGGAGTACTTTTTGCAAAAACTCGTTACACCCAGTCCTAAATTTTGTCACACACACACATCCACACTGAGCTAAAATTTGGTTGTAATTACCTTGTAATTATTACTCATTCAGTATTAGAGGGACAAAATGATGATTGTTATCGTTGTGGACAGACCAAGTGAAACTGATTGTGATTTTTTTACTATTTAGTATGCATCGAGATAATTACTAGTATGAGTTAAAGGTAAAGGGTAGATTGTGTGTGCAGTCATTTACATTCAATAAAGAAGTTTGGACTGGTTCATTGGCACAATGTTTATGATTATTCATCATCATTTTGTAAGCGCGATGATGATGAGGAGATTCTCTCTCTCTCTCTTGAGAATTTCGACAATATGCATAGGAGTGTCAAGTGCATCATCAGACAAGACACACACAGTGTGTTGTGTACCACTTCCATTGACAATGGATGGTGGTCAAGAGTCTTTGGTATGCAGACTGCATGAGGAAATACTGAAAAAAGAGAGAGGAAAGTATTGACCCATGATGGGGGATGATGTTGCAAATGTTATTATTATTATTTTGTACTCTAGAACTGTCTTCTATTTTGTATATTTTAATCTCTTTCGTGACAGGTTTCTTTTTCAATAATACATTCAAGCAACATATTAATTCTGATGACACTGAACAGATACACCCTATCGCTTATGGTCAGTTTTGAAGATATTTTGACATTCTACCCACACATCAAGAAGAAATTGGGCTGATCCTACCACTTCATTTATTCAATAAATGAATCACTCAATATTTATTAATTTACTTATTCCTCCTCACACAACTTGTAAGAAATCTTCTTTTGTGGTTCTTGTGTATGAAAATTGCGAACTTGACAAATTTCGACAAAGTTCATGTCTTTCATAATTATTTGTGGTCTGACCTTTCATTCGTACCTGTCGATCCTACTTGCATCAAATAATATGTAAATGGAATTGAATAATCCACAATTGAAATTTTTGAGGTATTCTCAATTTTATCCTACGTAATCCTAATATAAGATTGTGTTGTAAGAAAAGTTCAAGATAATGACAATGATTCTGATGATGATGGTTTGATTGGAAGGGAGGAATTTCTGACTGACTGACTGCAAAATCTTCGACACAAGTGCAAGTTGAAGTGATACTGGTTCTGACCACATATCAACAACAAAATACATATAATATACTTTTACCTTTAAGCCCTCTGACCCCTGTAGTTCTCTTCTCTGGGTATTTTTTGTCGTGGATCGTTACGCTTGTACTTGTACTTTCACATTTACACAACATACTTTTTTTGTCGAATTTAATAGTCAATGATTAGAGCGTACTTTGGTCCTCCCCACTCTAGGGATGCAATTATTGTGACGATGAACATGTTACATACATGTGGTCTGAGATTTTTTTGCTCGTGTTGTTGTTGTGTCACTCACACACAGTTAAGTCACACTTACAATCCTTTTGACACACGATCTCGAGTGTGTGTGCAAACACACACATATACGATATACACGATATTGTAGGTAATTGATGGAATGATGAAAGTGGACGGAACTTATTTCAACTTCAAAGGAATGCAAGGATCAAAGGAATGCAAGGAATTTTCACCTTGATTACCAGTAACTTTTTTTCAGCAGTTTTACACCTTGTGCAAATATTTGTAGTTCTAAAAGTAATATAGTACTTCTGTAGGATTTAAATTGAGATTTTTTGACCCAAATATCTTTCCTATTTTTATTCTGGATGATTTGAGAATACTATCCAATCTAAAAATATTACTCATAAAATGTTTGACTTGGACGCCACTTGAGTGATTTTTCTACGTTTTACTAATAGCAAAGGAAAAACATATGGATAAAAGTAACGAGTGGCGTTTAAGTGCAACACTGACTGTCCAATTTAGCAGTCACACTACAATGGTTGACAAATTATTTTTTTACCTTGATCATAATGTTTTTCACCCACTTCGAAACTCCTCACTTCGGTCTGAAGGTTGAAAAGGTTAAATTGCATATAGTCAAGAAGCCTGTACCAACTGTGGACAAGAAAGATAAACAAGAAATAAAGTTAGTACTTAACTACGACTCCAGGAAAAAAAGAGTCCACTGAAGAAAAGTAAAAGATCACCTTCTCGTGAAACGATGATGAAGATTACTAGAGAAAATTTTGAAAAAAACTTCTTCCACACCCCGAGCATCCCGGGCATCCCATTCGCCTTCCACATACGACTCACCTAACCCCATTGACCTGTAAGCAGATAGTCTTGGGTACCAATTGTCATTATGAACTTTGATATCCCAGGGTCTCATCTTGGTCTCATCTTGACGGAGGGAAGGAGTTGACAAAGAAAAATTAATTAACTTTAGCATGTGACATATTCAGTGAATGTCACTCTTGGAAAATAGACAATCAAAATTCCAGTATTGAATTCGGTATTTACCTGGAGGATTGATGAGAATGTCTGCTGCCTTAAAACGTGATCGGACAAATACTCTGAGAGGGATGACTACATTAATAGCTTTGAGGAGGAGATACACTGAAAAATTGTAACCACGAAGACAGGACAAGACAAGTCCGTAGGCTAGATCCTTGATCATTTTTGATATTTTTTTGTAAAGTATTTGTGTCCACAAACACTCGAATACACAGTTTACTTTTTTCAAATCTTGAAAAAATTTGGGTGAGTACTAGTCCACCTTTCAGGTTACACACACAAAGAGAATGGACACTGCAGACGAAACTCTTATGTCAACTTGTCTTGCTCACTTTTATTACCAAGTCTGTCCTCCCTCCACCATCACACTTTTCATAATACTCGTCCAAAAGTTTGTGTGTGGATGTGTGTGTGGAACAACAATGTGTGCGTTTCACAGTAATTCACACACAATGGTCAGCGTACGATTGAGGACTGAAGAGAGTCACCGTTAAGCCCTTTGTATTTAAACGATCCACCCCTTCTCAATAATATGAAAGGACAGACAGAATTCCACATTACGAAAAAGTATTCTCAGGAGGTTTGTAAATTCAAGGGTACATATTGTTGTACAGGTACTTACTATGATTAAATAATGTTTAGAGGCAACAAAGATATTCCCTACTCCTTGCATTACACACATGTACATTGCATACAATGGACATATGTGTCCTACAATTAATTAATCATTCACTATTACTTTTGAGGAGTGAGCATGTATGAAATATTTTCGACATGTCTAGACCGCTTAGTGCTGTTATAGTTAAGTAATTTGAAGTTAAACGAGTTAATTAATCATTTTGTCATAAGTGAAATTATTTTCAATGAAGTCCCGGGGATCTGGATTTTCAAAGAAAAAAAAAGTCGGCATGTGCGTCAAAAAATATTTCTTAAAGAGAATCTTATCTTGAAAACAATTGTGCATGAGGTGCAGGTGATCACATTTTATATTCTTATTATTATCTTAAAGTTTGACATTGTACATATACAAAATAATGTAGGTGGGCATTGGTCAAGAGAACATATTAAAAGATTGTTTTTTATTCTGTTGTATTTTACATATATATTCAACTGTGAAAGACTACCATAAACAATTATCCGTCGTGAGACAATACGAGGATTGTGTCAAACAACTGTGATGGGTGACACGGAAGTTGAGGTCATGGAGGGGTCAAAGAAGGTCGTTGTGAATGATCAAAATGTAGAAATGGCCAAAGAAGGAAAAGTAACTATCATCACGGACAAGAGTAAAAAGATTTTCTACAAGTAAGCAATTTTGATAACTAAAAAGTGTTTAGGATTTCAGAAATGAGCTACTTATATGTTGTACATGATGATTACGTGTTTTGAATAGTCCAATCCAGGAGGTCAATCGCGATATTAGGTAACACGCACGAAAAGTACAGTACATGAATCTTGTTACAATATTAAATTTCTGAAAATATATTATATTTCTTCTTTTAGCATTTTGGGTATAGAATCATTCATTCAAAGATATACAAAGGAAGGACAAAAGGTCAATATTTTGGAAGCGAGTAAGTCAAATATTCTGTAGAAATTTCAAATATGTAAGAATGTGTAGCAATTATGATTCATTACTATTTTGTGTATGTGTCTGTGTTACAGTGGCAGCATCCGGTATTCGATCTATCCGATATGCAAAAGAGATTGAAGGGGTGTCAAGTATTTTGGCAAATGATTTATCTGAACAAGCTGTGGAGAGTCTGAAGGACAATTGCGAATTAAATAATGTAGAGAATATTATTCCAAACTGTGAAGATGCATCGTGAGTTACATTAAACCCTCAATACAATATCTTCCTTCTTACTACTAACATGTCAACTTTGAACAACAATAGCCATCATCTTTTTTTATTGACAGTTTACTGATGCTGAGTAGGAAAAATATGTTTACTGTCGTCGATTTAGACCCTTATGGATCTCCTATTCCCTGCCTGGACAGTGCAATTCAGGTGAGTTCAATATTTTTAACTATGTCATATTAGAATCAATGTGAAACACAATCCACATGTGAATGTCTTTGTTTTAGTGTGTCAAGGATGGAGGAATGCTTCTAGTAACCGCAACTGGTAATATTTGCTATACTCTGTTTTGACATTTACCACTGGTACCAGTTATGTGTTAAATTATCTAATTTTTTTCCAAAAAAACAGACATGGCAGTTCTTGCTGGTGGAAATACTCCAGAGACCTGCTTTTCAAAATATGGCTCAATGTCGATTAAGACAAAGTCTTGTCAAGAACAAGTGAGTTCAAACATTTGGCATGAAAGAAATGACCTGGATCTCACAATGAAAATCCAAGTAGGACAATTCATAATGATGTTTTTATATTATTGCAGGCCTTGAGAATTGTCATTCATGCTGTTCAGGGCTTTGCCAATCGCTACGGGAAATATGTTGAACCCATCCTGTCACTCAAAATTGATTTTTATGTGCGAATCTTTTTTCGAGTTTTACATTCCCCTATTAAATGTAAACAGACTGCCATGTAAGTTGACACTTGATGACCACTACTACTAGTACTAAGCACTAAATATCATCACCACATTAAATGCAGATGCTTAATTTTTTGATCTTTTGATTGTTTCGTAGACAAACTTCCATGATTTATCAATGTACGGGCTGCTATGTCCATAATTTTGAGCCAATAGCTATTAGAAAAGGAAAGGAACACTTCAGTTGTAACAAAGCCAAGATTGGGAATCGATGTGAATTATGTGGTTCTTCTCAACATGTTGGTGGGCCAATTTGGACAGGGCCATTACATGATAAAGAATTTGTGGCCATCATGAAGTATAATAACAATAGTGATAAGTTTGAGTATCTGGGGACAAGGAGACGAATCGAGGTGAAGATGATTTTTTGATCCTTTACTTGTACCTTACTTCAAAATCGATTGTATGCATAAAGATGATAAAGTATTCAATTCGTTTTTGAAACTTTACAGGGTCTGTTACAACTTGTTGAAGAGGAAGTTGAGAGTCCAATGGTGTACAATATTTCTCAATTGACATCAGTCGTAAAATGTGCCACCATGAAATTACGTAATTTCAGATCAGCATTTTTATATCTTGGCTACGAAATTTCTCCCAGCCATACAGACCCTGGAACCTTCAAAACGAATGCCCCTAATGAAGTAGTATGGGAAATTTTCCGTGCCTGGCACCGACTTGGCAATGGCAGTCAATTGAAAGAAGGTACTCCTGGTTACAATCTATTCAAGTATTTGGATAGTAAAGAGACTCATCCACAAATCAATTTGACCGACATTCATCCGAATGCCATCACAAATCCTCGTGGGCCAAAAGTTCTTCGCTTCCAAATGAATCCAACGAAACACTGGGGTCCCGCATCCCGAGATACCTTCAAAGTCCTTGACAAAGCAAAGACTGGTGACAATGGTCATGAGGAGACGAAGGAAATGAAATCACGAAAGAGAAAAATAGAGGACAATACCCCTGCTGAAGCTAATATATAATATAGGTAAATATAATTTGTTTACCGTACACATTGTTTGACCAATTTTTTGAGAAATAAATACACATTGAGTGACTATATACTGTGACAATACGTCTGAACTTCGTTTAAAGAACGAATGATTCGCTGTGAGGATTTGTGCCTCCGTTCGAAATAATTTATTTTGTGCAAACGTTAGGGTTAGTGGTTAAATGTGCTAACACAAAAGATTAGAAAGGGACAACAAGTGGCACCATTAAACTTTAATACATGGGGTTCAAATAATTATCCACGTAAGTCTCTACTCAAAATATTATATTCTTTTACTTTATCAAATTTTGCAAAATGTAAACAAAAAAAGAAAAGTAGACTGGATAAAATTTTTTGGAAAAAATTATTTTTATTCTGCTTTCAAATTTTTATCTTAGAGATGACCGTTTACAGTTGTAATTAGAAATAAGTAATATACAATTTCTGTTAAATTGTCTTTATTTACAGGAGAACCTTGAATTGTATTTTTCAAGGTTGCGATGGCCTTACCTAACTGTCCCGGACATTCAGGGATGAAACCCAGGCGAAGTTCAGCAAATAATTCAAAATGTAATAATGCAAAAGGTGGAATGACCCAAGGGGCATTACTCCCATATTTAGTTAATTTAGTACCAAAAGAGAACCCAGTAGAGAGAGAAATAGAGAAACCCGTAGAGAGAGAAACATCTCCTGATATCGAATACCTTGGAACGTATTCGACCAACGCTCAAAATGGAAATGCTGACGAAAATGTTACCTTTGGTAGTTCAACGAATAATATTGTCATCATTTCAGTAAGAAGTACAAATCCGGACCCAACAACAATAACTAGCAGCCTTCCTACTATTAAGGAGGAAGAACCACCAGAGAATGTTTCTAGGCCTAACCTTGAAGAGACAATTACGGGGGTCAACAATGAAGTAATCGCAGATCAGATTCTTGCACCGGAAACAGAAATACAAGAAAGTGAAGAAGAACCATCAAAAGAACAAGAAGTTGTTACTGACAATGAAAAAATGGACCAGGAAGATTTTACCAATGTTGTTCCGTCCAATGATACTCTTAATATTCAAGAAGCAAGTGTAGTTTTAGCCCCCGTCCTCGGGACATTGCCACAAAGTCCCAAACTTAATGTGGCCAACTTCTACAGGACAAAGAAAAGGTCACATTCTCGTCCAAAGAGCAATAAAAATGTCAAGAAGTTAAGACTTGAGGATAATGACTCAAATTCAAAAGAAGGGTCATTCACTGAAATGATTGCTAAACGTAGAAGGAGTTCTGGTTCTTCTGCGTCATCATCAAGAGAGATGTTTTGTCCAAGCAATGATCCGGTGAGTTTTATACATTTTTTGTTATGGAACTTTACTATGTACAATTTTTTGCTAGAGACATGAAAATAATACATTTTTTTGAATTATGTTTTCAGGTGGAAATGTCTACGAATCATGAAAAGGAATTTTATAGATTACTTCAGAAGAAGCGATACAAAGATTTACTCCAAGGCCTTGCTACAATGTTGAATGGACAGAATAAAATGTACCCTAGCTCTTTCATGTTAGCTCAAATAATAGAAAAATGTATATTTGGACGAGCAAGTCGTGATGTGCATTTAGGTAAGAATGATTTTAATCGTTACCACTTGATTTTGTCTTTGTATACTAAATTTATATTAAAACTGGATTACTAATCTTGGATATATAATATTGCCTTTATTCAGATGCCATCAACTTTTTAAACTTCCTCGTCGAATCACTGCCCATCACCAGTGATACATACAAATTTTATTTAGACACACTAACAAAGGTAAGCTTAAACATGTGATGGAGAAAATTAGTAATCAATTAATAATCTAAAGTATTCTGTTAATTTTAATTGTAAATTTATTTTTGCTCATCCTTTGATTTACCAGGAACTGAATTCAGATGGACAGTTAGTAAAGGATCTTCTTACTGCCTTAAATCAGAATTTAAATTTAAAGCAGGATGACAAATTCATCCTCCAGTTCTTCGAAGTAATTAGCAAACTATTGGACAAGGAGTTCGAGTTCTACACTCGAAAGCCAGTCAAGATCAATCAACCCCTTATTGTTGTATTGATGAGCATGGGATCCAATGCTCAGTCGGACTTTAACAACAATTGGGTGGATTTTGTCAGCACTGTGACAAAGTGGTCATCTAAAAGTGACGAAGCTAAAGTATGCATGGTAAGTGCCATATGTATCTTTCAAATCACCTAAACTAATCCTTTGAATTGGTTTAGTTATTTATGGAGTTGTTACATTTACAGAAATGGATCACAATCATTGCAAAGTATTTGGAAAGCTTCAAGAACAGACACTGGGCCACAGGTTATAAAACAATGGTGAATGAACTGATCACGAAAATAATTGGTGAGAATCTATATTAATTGATGATGAATTTGTAAAAAAAATCCATTATAGAATTACGTTCAAAAGTACCTATTCTTTGCGATATTTACATAAATGTTTTCAGATCGAAAGGATGACGATTACGGTCTTGAATTCCTTCAACTATTAGGAACCACAGGTTTAGGCCTTGACTTGTGTGGTAAACTCGTCAAAAAGAATTTACCCCACATAGATGATCAAAATAAATGGGAAAATATTCTGGTAAGTAAACCATATGATTTTCATGCTGTTGTTTTAATTTTCGATGATTGTCACAAAAATAAAAGAAAAAGTAATCAATATTTTGTTATTAGTGTGAACTAACAGCCAACCTCCCCAGGGCATCAGAGCCAAGTGTCACAATAAATCAATGCCTCCCTTTGACAGAGTCTGACGACGAGTTTTCAAGATTCCTCATGGAGAAGGTGAATAACAGAGGTAAGTATTTACAGTTTTGAAAACATTGTTTGGTATTATAAATTGATATGAAACATACAAAAATAATCACTTAATGAATACAATTTTTTCAAAATATAATGCTTATTGCCAACCAGGTGAAAGCCGCTTACACCTGTTGTGTGGACAGAAAAAGACTCTCACCTATAAAACCCGCATTTTGAACTATAGAACAACACTCCATAGGATGAAAGAGAAAAGGGTTGGAGACATAAACGTTAGGTAAGTTTACATTAATAATAAACTACTGTACTGTTATACGAACAAAGTATTTCCTTTTTATCATCACAGTCTGATGTCTAGTTAAATTCATTATCTTGACTAAACTATTGCTATCTTTAGGGATAACGCTCTGAATACTCCGTTGCACGACGTTTGTTTTCACGGTAAGGGTTCTAATTTCGTTAGTGTTAAAGTAACTAGAAACATTTGCATTTAATGGATTATTTTGTATTTCAGTTTCATTTTTTAAATTCCATTTTGTTTTGTTCCAGGTCACTCTGACGTTTTGAATGTTATTTGGGAAAAGTTCACCGACCCAGAGCCTGGGCCTCACAGGTAGGAAAATATATAACTATTACTATTTAGTAATGATTAATATTTATATCAACAAAATTGATGCTAACGATTTTTCTAATTTTTTCTTTCCAGAGTCAACCTTCTCGCCCAAAATCACACTGGTGAGAGTGCGCTCCATAACGCTGTCGTGGGAGAGCATTCTGCGTGTATAGAGAAGCTGGTCCTGTTGTCCCAAGTGTTGGGATGTCACGCAGAACTTTTACGTCTCCGAAATGATCGGAAAATGACAGCATTGGATTTGGTCCCTAATAGTGAATCTGAGGACAGTGAACGAATAAGAGCGTTACTTCAATATCCTGGAGCTGGACGGAAAAGACGATCAATCTATGCTGGGGTAAGGCTACCCGAAGCAGTAATTGATGATATCGAGAGTAGTACAAAATTAAGAAATTTGGTATTGCATTGGAGGCAAGTGTGGGATGTGGTCAAGGCACCTCTTCGCATCACGTCTAACTCAAGAGTACAAGACTATCAGGAAACTTGAACTCATAATGAAATAATGCGTTAACTTTGGGTTATGCAGACTGAAAATGTGATTCATTGTTCCATGAGTGACAGCACAAGTTTTGTATTATATAGTTTAATATCAAGTTACTAATTGGATGTGTCTGTAATTAATTATGAATGATAAGTCAGTGATATTTTATTTGTGTGCAATATACTTGGCTTTGTAATTACTATTCATACGCACAATGTGTAGCGCAATAATTAGTTTTCGTTTTTTTTCTACAAGATTTTGTATTATTGTCATCAACTGGATTAGACCACAATAGGTATTTTTCGCTGTTGCTTTTGTAGGATAGACAGTCAGGGACAAAAATCGACTTTTGCTGTTTCTTCTATACTTTGACAAGTTACGGAAACGAAAATGTAAAATAGGCTCTATGTTTTCATTTTTCTTTCTTCAGTATTCTTATTCTTTCGAAACTCTTAGCTTATTTAGTTAAAATAGAAAAATTGTGACGATTCATTTTATTGTTGTTGTATTAATGTTATGTAATAGTATGTATTTTATGACCACTTTTTTGTACTAGTGTGTGCTTTAAATTGAATTGTATAGTGTGCTCCTCCATTATCATGATTTTTTTGTAGTAGGAGTAGTTTCTGTTAATGTCAATCGAGTGTACATCACCAGTGTAAGTAAGTAATGCGTAAGTAATGACCACACACAGAAAATAATTCATGGATGGCATAATCACGGATATTCTGGTCTGATTTAGAAATTGATTTCCTGTACATCTCATGGTTTACGACTGTTAGTAAGTAATTATTATTTTGTTATTATTCCTCATGCTCAATGCTCAAATGGAATAGTTTTTTTGTTTTTGAATATATGAAATAAGTTGCTTAGTATTTAGACTTTTGAAACTAAGATGATATGTATGAATATCATTAGATATTTTATTTATCATTTTTGATTCTTTACAAAACAAGTATGAAATTGACATATTATGTCTCTCTATACAATTATTGGGATGATTGTAAAGTACTATTTACAAACATCCAGAATATAATACATGTACACAACCTGACACCACAGGAAAAGAAGTGTGTGATCTACAATGAATACTGTCATTCATTATACATGCTTATGTTGAAAATAAAAAAATTGATCATTGCTTCGCTATAAATAAAATATCTACTTTTAAAACTTATCATAATACTCTTGTAAAATGATACTTTTCTATCCACTACTCAAAGTCATATGTCATAAAAAAAAGTTGTACATAGTAAAAAAAACTCGTAAACCGTACGCAATTCATGGAAGTCATTATTACTAAAATATACTACTGCGGGTACAAAATTCATTATCTACCTAGTACCTATATGCACTACACCCTTAATATAAATCTCGATGCTACTCCCTAGTAAATTAAAAACTTTTCTCGTTAATTTCTTTGGGATGAGATCTTCCCATTCCGCACACCCAGCTACCGTCCATCCTCATCTACCATGACACTGTCCATCTCAAATGACGACTCAGAGGCCCTTCTCCCACTCTCTCCAGGTGGTACGTGATGATCCTCAAAGTCTCCAGAATTGGAATTTGCAGTATACGGTATTGTTTCGGTATTTATTGAAATGACTCCACCGACATCATCCGTAGTATATGTGGCGTTTTCGTAGTCGTACTCTTCCTGATCATCCGTGTACAAATTTATTTCTGGGACCACTTCCAAGTTCTCTGGAGGAATGGCTAAAGAAGATTCACTAGTAATGTCTTGAGTAGTTAAAGTTGATGATGACAAACTTTGATCACATGAACGATTTCTTTTGTCAATGGGTGAAGTCGAGGCGCTCGTCGATTGAGACTCAATTCTAGTCGACAAGGATGCTGGTCTTTTGTCACCAACTCTGACTCCTCCTGTAGAGCTTGACAATAGTGAAGATAGTTTTGAACTGAGAATGAACCTTGAGGCACTCCGGGCTGAAGGAGTTGAGGATGGTGTGGAGGAATTTTTTTGAATAGAATTTCTTTCATTTTGTATTTGCGATTCCTCCTCATTTGTACCATACAATTGATTTTCAATCCCTGTCTGTCCCACAGAGACAGGGTTGTCGACAGGTGCTATAGAAATGGACACACTACCATTTTGCTGATGTTTTTCTACTTTCTCCTCCACTGGTTCATCATCGTCCGATATGGTGATTTCATCCAAAACTCTGTTTGACACAGTTGAGGTAGCCGGAAGAGTTGTACTATTATTATTGCTAACAGGAGGGACAACATTGATGGAAAGGCCAGAAGGAACTGAAACTACTTTTGTTGGATCTTTACGCACATAACGTTTTCCTCCACCCGCAACGCTATTGTGAGACACAACAATAATTGAATATGAAATATCATTAATAGACAAACAAAGTACCTATTCATTCAAAAATTAAAATTTGATGTTATTACATACCTCATAATAATTGGCATGGGATTCTCCTTGTCAATTACTTCCTCAGTGACGGCCATTGCACCTCCTTGACAATTGGCTTCATGAATTTGTAACGCCATTGTCTCTCGAAATCTTTTGTAACATTTTGAACAACTCAAATTTGAGGGATTCTCATATTGAGGTTGTTTAGGTTTCACTGGATGTACTTTTGCTATATGAAGTTGAGCAGCAGACTGTTAAACAAAACAATGTATTCAGTTTGTGTCAAAACGTTTTCTTTTGAAAAATGAAAAGGATTACAATACAAATAGGTAATCTTAATTACCTTTAGACGAAATCTAGCACCACATGTTTGACAGGCATAAACGAAAGAACTACTGTGTCTTTGTTGCTGTGATGGTTTTTGTGTTGATCCAGGAGGAGCACAAAGTCTACTCAAGTCATCTTTATACAGGAAATAATGAAAACTCAATGAGGAGAACCAGGAATAATATACAGCTTTTCATGTATAATGTAGTATTGTTTTACCAATATATTCTTGAACATTTGATGATGACACAGTAGTAGTAGCTGAGGACATTTTTCTGACAAGTCCAGGATATCTTGTTAGTGTGGGTAATGGTCGGTCTACTGGTTGCTGATTATAAGATGGTGATGAAAGGTGAGAAACTGTAGAATCAAGGACATGATCAAATTACTTACCCTGAAAGTCTAGGAGATGAATTGAACTGATATTAATGATACTACAACTCACCTGAACCAGTATTATTAATTTTTTCAATAGTGACGGGCAATCTTTGTAATTGCACTGGTCTGGTTGCTTCAACATTCCTGTGTCGTTGTTGTTGCTGCTGTTGTATTTGAAGAGAACTATTATTGCTGTGTCCTGAATTTCTCCAACCCATATTATCCAGCCCTCTGTTACGATCTGAACCAGGACCTGGGCCTGTGGGTACATGACCAGGTCGGCTAATCTGTTCAAGCCAGGCTAATTCCCGTTGCTGTTGTTTCTGTCTGTGTAATAAGTGTTGATTCTGGACGGACCTTTGACGGATATAATGTTGTTGTTGACTTTGAGGCAGATGGTCATTACTTAAATTATACTGATTTCTTTGATGATGAATTGGATTTGAACTTTTTTGAGTTTGATATAAAGTTTGCTGCTGCTGTGGTTGTACGGTTGTTGTCACACGATTATTAATTTTTTTGATATACTCTGCAATTTCCAATTGATGTTTTCTACAATAAATAAATAAACAAAAGACTTGTCATATTTTATGAATACCCTTCACTTTGTGTCTAATGTGTGTTTACTAAGCACTGCTGAATTCTCCCCTTCAAATTATTTATTTAGACTTACCTCAAAAGAGGCTCCAACTGAGGTAAAATGTACATATTTTTTGCTTGCAAGACCCCCTAAAGACACAACCCTCATCAGTCTCATCTCATTATTATTATATTAGGTAAACTTGTTATATTTATTTACAAAATTTATGTACAAAATTTACCACAGTAGGAGGTTCACAATCAGAACAGAAAGCCAGCAAATCCTTCTCCATTTGTTTTTCAACATCAAAATCTATATTCAAACAAGCTGATTAGGACAAGAATAATATTTTCTAAATGTGCAATATAAATATTTCTTTAACTTACCGAAATTTCTTTTGATCCAATGATCTGGAATAAAATAATACACAATTGTATGAATGAAAAACTCTTGTATTCTAATTTTAAATATTAATGAAATCATTTCTAAAAACGAAAGGTAAAAGTATATTACTTATGGAAATTTTTAGGGTCACTAGCAATACTTTGTAATTTCTAAATAACAACAATGAGATACAAAGTTAGGTTAAATCTTACTTAAAATGGTCCTCCATTTTTTCTCTTCCTCATGAAGATTGTGTATCTCAAAAAGTTGATTTTCTACATCAATCAATCTCTCTTCCATCTTTTAGAAATTTAACTTTGTCCTAAAAATTAAGTAACTTGCAAATTTTGAAATTTTCAGTCCAGATTTCACTTTAAAATTTGCACAATCGAATTCCTTGCGACCTCCTTGATCTTTTCAAATTGCTGTGCACCAAAAGGGAAAAAATGTGCAAAAAAAGACAAGTTGACAGCGGATGTACTAAATAATAAACCTCCTTTATTGAAAGTCAAAATACCATTTTCCGTACAATCATCGTCTGACAGTCGATCGCATTTATAAATTTATGTTTTGAAAAAACTGGCCCACCCTTTCCCTAAACTGGTTATTAGACCCTGCTCTGGAAAATAAATTAATCCACACTGCAAGTACAATAAGGTAGAAAATACAAAATATGTTGCTTCACACAATAGAAGGCAACAGCAGTTTCATGTAATGTATTACTTACTTAAGAATTACTAGCACATTTATTGTGACAGCTATTTTCTAGCATTTCACAAATAGCAATTTTTCATATTTTATGGTCTATGTGTAATGTCTATTAATTTTTTAAATCTAAAATTAATTAATAATTAACTAACATATTGTGTAATCTGATAATACTTGTGGAAAATTGTAGAAATTTCAAAGGCAACATGTGCATATAATCTAATATTCACTTCTCACTAATTATCTACAGTCAATATGTCCGGTTCGTCCGTGTAAAAAATGTGTATAAACGTATACAAACTCTCTCCATCCCTTCTAACAAACTAGAGAGAGAAAGCGGAAGAAGCAAAACCATAACCTAATATAATCAATTGTAATCAGATCTCAATTATAGATCTTCTTACAATAAGAAATTCTCTTTAAACATTTCAGTGACACAAGAGAAGAAGGAAGAATGTCAATGGATAAATAAGAATATAACATTGTATATTAACATACTACAACACAACTTGAACACAAATTACTACAGGACTTAGTTTAACGAATTTTACAAATATTTTACATCGACAAAAATAACACCAGGTGATACGGATCAAATCAATAGTCAGGATTGAATCTTAATATGACTGTCCTTTCTGCTCAATATATTGTAGTCATAAGTACTAAAAAAACGAGCAGCCAAGGGAATACGATTTATCAATAAAATAAAGAAAAAAAATATGTAATTTAAGGAATGCACGTATTTATCATCATTGTTATTTACACTACTTAATTTAGGCTACCTTCCAAGTCTTTCTCTTCATTTCTCTCCTGTGATGAACACAGTGAGTTCTCCTCCAGTTGTTCTTCCTTGACCATACTGATGTCAGTGACTTCTTGTTTTACGTCTGATGGTTTGAGCTCTGACTGACGCGGACGTTTTCTCCATTTTTTCATTGTGAGAAATGGACGAGACTTTCGTTTTCTCTGTTTGACTACTCTCTCTCCAGAAGTCACGTCTTCAGCTGTATTCTCCTTTTTGATGACTGCTTTGATGACTTTCTCTTTCTTCTGCTGATTACTATTACTGGAAATTGATGAAGACTTTCTTCTTGAGCTCATTTCAACACTGTCATTTATTTGTCCAAAATGAACCTCTCTTGCGTGTCTTCTGATCCTTTCCAAGTCATCATCATTGTTATCACATGCAGCGCAAGCAAATTTTGTAGATTTTCTCATGGTTTCTAAAAACAACAAAACAAGTACGTAATTTCATAATCATATTATAATATGATAAAAAATAGGACACATTTAGTCCTCCATTAAGTAAACTTACGAATCAAAGAGTGGGCCATAGAAACTTCTTCTTCAGTAATGGTACCTGTTGTATTAACTGGTCTATTAAAAACAACCTCCAGTAAATCAACCAAATCCATTTCAGTCTTCACTAAGGTATTTTCTCCTTCGTTTGACTTCTTCCCCAATGTATCGTTACTTGTTTGGGAGGAAGACCGCTGTTGAGCTTCTGAAACATCTTAAAATTTCACCAAATTTGACACGATTAATTAAAAGAAAAAGTTGACACCAAAATTGCAATTGCGCACTCCTCAATAAAAGTTAAGATGTGAAAAAAATTCTGTTCTAAAGACGTACTTGATTGAACCTTTAGTCCATAATGAATTTTGCAAACGTGACTTGAACATCCATTATGAGACGCAAATGTTTTCAAACATCTTTTGCATCTGTATCTTCCATGTTCCCTTTTTTCTGTCAAATTAGTATCAATTTAGTTAATTAAATAATGGTGTTAATTTAATTTAATTTAAACATTAATTTAAAACTGAATATGAACATCTTACCCACGAGTTCTTTGGCTGCTCTCATGATACATGGAGGCAAAGTACCTTCAAACCGAAGACCTTCAATCATAACGTAGGAAGGATAGAGAGTTTCCATTTTACCATCATTTGTCAAATAATAGCCTCGCTCGGCAATCGCCTTTAATACTTCCTTCTTACTTCCATGGACCTTGACCACCTTTGCTTTCAAATTATCCACACTTGTCTTAACAACGTTGTGACTCGTTGAACTTTGACTATTCTTGGTCTTCTTTTTTGTACCCGTAGAATTTTCTTTGACTGTTGCTGTTGCTCTTTTAGATGAAGAAATGTCTGGATTGAGTGAATAAGCGCTTGTAATTTTCAGTTCCTGTTCCTCTTCTGCTTTCATTTGTTTTCCTTCTAACGATTTGACCTGCTTTTGAGTACCTTTCTTCTTTGTCACTTTCTTCTCCTCTACTGATTTTGACTCGGATTCCTCTTCATCAATCATCGAATCCATCAATTCAAGGCTTGATCCCATTCCCATCGATTGTAATTTATCGTCTATTGACAAATATTTTTTTGGAAATAAATTATATTATATCAAAATAATGGTATGTATTGAATTGACTTTTTTTTTAAAAAAAATTAAACTACTTACGATGTGCGCTAACAAGATGATACATGATGAACGGTTTGTCCTCAATCAGCTCTCCACAAAATTTACATCGATACGATGATTTACTTTTAGTTGACGAGTTACTGCTGTTACTAGACAAAGACTCCGTTGATTTTCTGTCATCTTCTTCATTTAGAGTCTTCTTCACTAACCCATCACATTTATGGTTTTGGAAGGTTTTCAAGTATTTGAAGCGTTCTTTGCACTGTTCACATTGGAAAGCTTTCTCCCCATAATGCACTCTTCTTACATGCCGAACAGATTCAGAGAATTTTCCTTTGAATACTACAGAGCAAATTGTGCATTTGTACTGATTTCCTCCACTCTTACTTGTTAGCCTTACTGTTGGATGGGAGAAAGAAAAATTTGATAATGATTCATTACTTTTGAGTTATTTATAATAATTTGAAATTCTCAATAAAATAATATTAACTTCCGACTCACCAATTTTGGTCTCAGCTTCATCACACTGTTCCTTCGTCAAGACACCATCCTCAATCTCTTTATTAGGAACTTTCACCTCCTCTTCCTCCTCCTCCCCTTCCTTCTCATCTTGAACAGGATCTTCCAAGATTTCCTTCACTCCCTTACAGTATTTCTTGTGGGCTTTCAAATGTCGATTCTGAAGAAATCGTCGATCACACTTTAAGCAAGGGTATGGCCGATTTTTGTTGGGATTCAAAGTCGCAGAGGTAATACCACCAGAAGTAACTTTTTTAGTAGAGGGCCAGTATTTCTTTTTAACATCATCCGCTGCAGCTTTTCTTGATTTCCATGGAGAGATTGGGGGTTCAGCAGCTCCATCATCGTCACTAACATGACTGTCAAAATAGTCACCACCATGGTCACCATTCTCATCTTCACCGTTTGGTAATTCCGAGCCTTTCTTATCCACATTGCTCTCTCTCCGAGACCTTTTTTCTGCAACTCCTGTTACTCCTGACAAGGGTTTCAACTCACTATCCTTTGACCCCTTGGCTGAAGATGGACTAAAGTTGAGATGATTTTTCCTTACATGAGCCTCAGCATTTGTATATTTCGTAAAGAGCATATTACACTCTTTACATTTCGAAAAAGAATATTTTCCACCCACACTCCAAGGAACTAAAAATTTCACAACAAACATGAAGGATTAAAACATTACCTGAGGAGTGTTCGTTAAAACGAAATTTCAAAATTAATAGTTGAAAACTTACATATCATATTCTTGATTTCTTCTTGTTGAGCAGGTGTGAGGGTGTCAGTCTCATTTTGTTGTCCATCATCACCATTACTTTCTACTTGGGATGGCGTACTTGTGGTTTCATCTTTATCATCATCCCCAGCTCTACTTTTACTATTGGTACTTGAAATACGAGATTTTGACCTTGTCATCTTAGGTTCTACTAAAGCTGAATCGACATCATCATCCATAGTTTCGTCTTCATCAATCATGGAGTTTGAGGATGAACTTGTTCTACTGCGTGTCTGTTGTCTCATTATCAGATTTCCAACAGGCTTTCCTGGCACTCGGCGTACAGCCAAAGGACCAGTCCGCAGACTTGACCCTGGTTTTACACTTTTGGACTTGAAAAGTCCATTGCCTTTGAAGGGAGGGTCGACCACTTTGTTATTACTCCTTGTTCGTCCTGAGACAACCTTCTTCCCCTAAAAAATAAAAACCACTCATATTCACAAGTCTTGTCCAAAATAATTAATAATACATTTAATACAGTAAGCGTCTTTGCAAATAAATTAGACTATCTTTACGTACCTTGGATTTACTTTCCAATTCGACATCTCCAAAATGGATTTTCCTAATATGAGTAATGACCCGTTCTTGAGTACTTACCCGAATATTACAAATTGTACAAGTGTACTCATTTTTATCCGTACCTAAAATATGTCAGATTGGATTCATTTTAATTTGAAAATTTATATACATGTAACAAATTATTCTTTAGATTCTCACTACCTTAGCATGAATACTAATTCAAACTTACGGATAAAGCGCATGGCCCTCTCCTGCGGTGTAGCAATAGCATT
>WJFB01002293.1:0-20473 GCA_009870185.1 Pygmarrhopalites habei
GGAGGTATAGGGAGCGAGAACATTCTCAAATTCCCGATTCTCGAGAATCTGTGAGAATTTCCGGGAATTTAAATAGATTCTCGAGAACGGAACAACTCTGGGAGTGTAATACAGAGGAATGGACGGGAAGGCTGGAACTCGATGAATGAAGAGAAAAGAGTATGAGTGAATGAACAGATTTTTTTCCTCTCTCTCTCTCTGCTCCTCTTTTTCTCTCTTATTTGCGACGATTCACAATTTGGGATTTCAGATTTTTGGAAGAAAGGACGTGAGTTAAGACAAGAAAAAACAACACATTTTTTTTAAAAAATGAATGTAGAAAACAAAAATCGTATGCTCTGAGTCAGAGCCTCTATACAGACACACACATAGAAAATCTCTCAACTTTTCCATAAGATTGTGTGGATGGTGGCAGGGATGATTTCCGCATTTCCTACTGTCTCCGTCTGATAAGCATATGAAAGGATTCACGCATTTCAAAAGGAGAAATCTTGTCCCCATGAATTCCCCCTCTTTTTCCTGTCCAGGACGTAAACTTATGAAAATAGATGTTGGCAGGAAAATGTGGGCTGAAATGTACAAGTTTTGTCCTGCCACAATCCACGAACAAGTACATATTTTTAAACCACAAATATGTGGACTATGAGTCTACACGTGACATCAGAATTTCTTCCTTTCATTATGTACATACTACACACAAATCGAGTTGGTATAAAATATACATGGAGTCCATATTACGGACTGTGGGAAAAAATTGGCCAAAAATTTTTTGCTCTGCTTAAATCTTTACCTTGACTCTTGTGCGGGTGCGGTAGGACAAACTTGACATTCTTTTTTTTATTCATATTTTCTTGGCTGATGTCCACAAGCCCAATGCATTGTTTCCGGTCCACATCAACGATTGCAGATTTTATGCGCTTTATAAGTACACATTTTTATAAAAAAAATTCTTATTGTAATTATTGTCTTTTGTATGCTTCCAGGTCCGATAAACAGACAAGTTGGGATCAGTGAGAATGTATTCATCACAGTCCAGAATGACACGTACGGGAATGAGCAGAGAGGTAAAAAAAATATTTAAATTAATCCTTTTTGTCAGCCCTAAACTATTTATGATGAGATTTACGAGGTAGTTATGTACAATTAAATTTACACAATTTAATTTATGTACAAAAACTATATAGAAATATTAATCCTGTTCTCTTCCTCCTTCTGACTCCCTTGTGGAAAAAAGTACAAAAGTGCAAAAGTTAAAAGTTCACCCAGAATTTTCCCCCATGTGAGAGTGAGTGTGTGTGTAATTCATTGTACTGTAATTTATGTACAAGTGGTTCATGCGCCTAAAAACCTGCGAGTCTTTCTCTCCCCTCTTTTCCCTACCATGAATGAATAATATATGTATGAAAAAGTAGGAATTGTGTGCATAAATTCCATACATGAATAGCTTATTGTCTACGAAAAATCCCGACTTGTGTGTGTGTGGTTAACGGTGAAAAGTACAAACACACTTTTTAAAAAAAGACATTGTGCAAACAATGAATTCAGAACGTCGTAAAATATCAGGGAGACATTTTGGAAGTGTAGATTTACACATTGTGTGTCTTTTATTTGCACACTTATGAATTGACGAAAAAGATGAAGAAGAAAATAGCAGGGAAGGAATACATGCGAATGAAAATGAACTCTCAACTCAACTGTACTGCTGTGGGCCGGGTTAGCCTGCATGCCATATTCCGCAGATTTACTTAAATTACTTTCCCTTTTCATCAGTCTTATTTTTTTATATTGCAAAAAGTTTTTCCATTTAATAGTTTTTTTCACTCCATGCTGTAATGAATTATATTTTCACACACACACACCCAGTCCCACTACTATGAGATTGATTAGAATTTTACGAAAAAAATGTTGCGTATTACACTCTACTCATTTTGGACCCGCCATAGCGTAAAAGGTCAACGTAGAGAGTCAGCCCTGCATCAAGTACGATATGAAAATCAATTCAAACTGCAACGTTTTACGTATTTTCCTGGACTGTATTCACACCATTGATCAAAATTCAAAACACTGATAACTCGGAAGAAATACTTGTGCTACGGAGGAGCCAATGAAGCGAATATTATGAAATAAATTTTGATGCTTTAAAGACAAACTGTCTACAAGATGATTTTATTATCTACAATGCTCTTCCATGATCAATCATTGCCATCAGGAAATTAATTGGCCCTGGGCTAAAATCTATACCTTTCTCCTGAAATTCAAAACGTAACGTGTGGTTCTTATTGAGCTTTTACGGTATTGTACGTCATCTACGCACATTTCTGCCCTCTCACGCAAATGGATAACAGTTTTCTAAATTACTTTCCATGGGCCACGAACGGTGTAGAGAAAATATTAAAAATTACAAAAAAAACATTGTAAAATCTGTTCCGTTATTGAAAGTGAAAAAGTTTGTCAAAGTTCACTTGAAATTCTTCAAAATTAAGATACCGTATTTAGAACCAGTATAGAGTCTCAAGTATTCTAGTTATCCCTCTCGTGTGTGTGTGTGCTATAAATGGGGTTTTTGCAATAAAATTATTATTTAAAGGCTAACCAATTTACACAATCTTGATGAGAGACAGAGGAAAAGATAGGAGCTATTCTGAATCCAAATAATCATTCAGATAATGTTGATGTAGTCTACGAAGTAAGGAGATGAGGGTCCCACACTCCCTACACTTCTCAATCTGCGCAATTTTGTGAACTACATAGTACACACACAGAAGTAACTACAGTTTTCAAAATCCCTCTACAATCTGGTGGTCATGTCATGAAAGATGAAAGGAAAGCATTAGTGAAATTAACTTGAGAGTTCCTCTTTCTCTACGTCACAGACTCTCCCTCATATGCTGCATATACAAACATAGTTGTGTGTCCCTAATTCATGATATCTAATCCTTTTCTTTTTCCATTCTGTGACTCCTTTCCCCAGTCTGTTCAATTGACTCGGTGACCTACACAGACGGAGAGTCCATTCCAACAGCCAGTCCTTGTGAACATTGTATATGTCGACCACCCGGTTTTGCCTGTACCATCATTAGCTGCGAGTATAGGTGAGTCCAATCTTTTTATACAATGTTTTTGGAAAGGGAAAAAGTGCATTTTGATTGTCCAAGTATTCGGTGTGATTTGGGACTTTCTCTTCATTGTTTTTTCAAAGTCATCACTTAATTAATCTCTACTCCCTCTCTCTTTCTCTCTCTAGGCCTGGATGCAAAGCTCTGAAAAGAAGCAACCAATGTTGTCCGGAATATCAATGCGGTACGTTTTCTTTTTTTTACATTCAACTCTCCTCCTTCTCTCCTCCACTCATTCATTCATCTCATGTAATTAATTAATCAATGACTGCATGACTGCATGTGTCCAGACACGTGCATGACCTTCCTCTTTCCATTCCCTCTCTCTCCCTCTTTATCCTCCTCCTACTTGCATCCCAGTCAAAATAATTTTGTTGTCAAATTAACGTCTTGATTCCTCCTCCGTCTAAACATATTTTTAAACACTCTTGACTCCTGATCGACATCAGCATCAGACATGTCAATTTGCACATTCATCATCTTCTCCCCTTGTACATCTTCTCAAGAGACGACGAGTAGGGTGAGAGATGGGTGTGTTTTGTTTATGTTCTTTAGTGGGCGTGACAGGGGTGACTCATTTACAGAAGAACAAACAAACACATTACATAATTAACTACCAATGTATAAGGCATAGCTAATCTGATCTCTTCAAGAGTTTTACTGATTAGTACGTAGTGGTAGTTAGTGAACAAATCAAAGCAATTAATCGAGATTTTATAATATTTTTGAAAGCACATCTACTTAAATTCAACAATGAATATAATTTTTTTGAGAATTGAAATTTCACGTAAAGATGAGTGGACCAGTTGGCTATAAAATTTGCGAGATATTTTCTCGTGTAGCTGAGAAATAGCTGTATTTTTCTGTTCAGTTTTCTCAATCTCACTCTTCCAATGAGGAAAGCCACACACAGACTCCCCTCCCCCTTTAGAATTACGAGAGTTAATAACATTGGACAATGGTTTACGAGATTGTGGTCCTTTGTGAGTTATCACAACAATTTGTTGTCACTTTGCTTCAATTATTCAATTGAGTTCAATTCAAAGGGGTATTAATTCAATGCGGTTCTTCTCCTTTCCTCCTCCCTCTCCTTTTTCCACTGTGTAGTTCCAAGCTAATCTGCAATGAGAAGATTTATTACCCAGAGTCAGTCTGTGCTTCAACCAAACTGCACCCACACACACATAGGATACAGTTCAAGTTCACAGGAGCAGTAAAATTTATCCAGAGTAAAGAATATTAGGAATATAGTGAATCCAGGAATACAGAAGGGAAAAGGAGTAAAATTTCGATTCGAATCAACTAGAAATCTTTTTTATGGTCGGGCTAACATTTGTATTTAATTTCTGTACAAATCCATCCTAATATTGGAGATACTCAATGTTCCAATCTGACTCAAATTCTTCACAGAGACCATTGTAATAATAATAAATCGTGAGATTACTGAAATTTTTAAAAATACACTAATCTACATTTGACGTAGACTCGGGTAAAATTCGGAAGAAGAAAATTCGAACGAGAGAAAATTGGCCTGTCTCCTTCTCTCCCGTATTTATTTGAGTCATGAAAAACAGAGACAGAATCTTGACGGAATTAAAAAAATGAGACTCTGTCCTCTCACTTGATGAGAAAACAGAGGAGAAGAGGAGGAGGTTGGATTGATGATGAGAAGCGGTTTGACAAAATGGTGAAATTCATCATGTTACTTTTTTAATCAAGCCAAAATCCCGGGCGGAGTGCCGAGTCTAAACTTTCAACGTCCAAGTTTATTGGACACTGCGTCGACACAAGGGGAAAGTCTACCGTATTCTCCTTTATTTAAAACCCACTTTCACTAATAATGACCCAAGCTGTCCTCATGGATTTGCAGTAGAGATTCTCCACATAATGTATTGTCATGCTTTAAAAGGACTTCAACAATTGAGTAGGCAGGAAGATACGGCCCAAATAAGGTAAAATACGGTATGTTTGGGTTTTAAGTGCGGCTGTACACACGCAGAAAGACGGAAAGTTGATACGAGTTTTTTACAGGTTTTCACTTTGAAACTTGTGAGGAGGAAAAAAGAAAGCGTTGTAAAGAAGAAGAGAAGTTGCTAAATTTACTGGTATCGATAGAAAGACAAGGACGGATGACAACAGAGGGAAAAAATAGATTCATCAAAGAAAGTGCATTGTAAATACAAAAGACTGTTCCATCTTAGGTTTGGATAGCATCCAAACTTTAATTTAAAATTTGAAAAAAAGGCTAGTCCATCCTATGCTAAACTGTTCTGGATCAAAACAGTCAAAAGGCACTTTTAAAAATAACCATGTGGTTTAAATCAATCAAGTTTATTCAAGGAGTTGATTCGGCCAGAGGCTCTTGCAACACTTTAGTGATAGTAGTTGAAAAAAAGTCCATTATTAAATAATTTGCTGATTTGTGACAACGTGTCTTTCTCTGTCAGTTCTTCTGATACCCTTTGTGTTTCTTTTTCCTCCTTCCTTTTCTGGTGGTCGTCAAATTGTTTTTCGACCAGAGAAGGGTTGGTTGTTTCATTTTGGATTTTGTCAACTTGGTATTTATTCCTCTGGGATTTTTCATTCCGGGATATGTCAAGTTTTTGGGGGAATTTCTCTTTTCCTTTTTTCGTTCTTCATA
This sequence comes from Pygmarrhopalites habei, assembly GCA_009870185.1. NCBI lineage: Eukaryota > Metazoa > Arthropoda > Collembola > Symphypleona > Arrhopalitidae > Pygmarrhopalites > Pygmarrhopalites habei. Next base: position 5,758 of record WJFB01002293.1, read on the forward strand.
TTTTCTTGTGCTTCATCTTCGTGGTAGATCAGTATTGATGTAGACTTTGTGGAATTTTTGTCTCTTCCAGTTTTAGTTTCGCGGCCGTAATTCGGTATTTGTCCGGCTGTCCGACGAATCTTACTTGCACTGGTCGTGTCTTGTTCTTCTTGTCCTTTCCAAGTTGTTTGGCGTAGTCCATTTCCATGACGGGGATGTTGGAGAGGCCGAGGGATTTCACAATTTGTGTTATTTATTTTGTCAGTTCCTCCTCACTTTCCTCGGGCTTTTTAGGTATTGGTGAAGATGAGATTGTTGTTTCTGATTTGTAAATGGCTAGCTTTTTCTGGAGATCTTCAATTTTGCTGTTTGTAGTTTTCTCCAATTCAGCCACATAAATTTCAGGGAAGCATTGTCCTTCTTCAGAGATTCGAATGCAATCCAAAATGGTTTAAATACAAACCTCATTATCTGTCCTGTATCCAATTAAAGGTTCATCAAGATAATCCCCAAAAAATCTGATACGATTTTTGCATAATTGTAATTAAGTAATCGACACACCACACAATTTTGATTATGTATTATATTATAAATCAGTTTTTTTATTGACAGGGCTGTGCGTGGGTATGAATTTTATGTAATTTGAAAATGTAATTGGTTACACAGAGTAGAAAGTGATTTATTTTCGAGAGGAAAAGAGATGAGATAATCATGGCTGAAGGGATTGGTTTATTTGGAAGACACCTTCTCTCTCTAATAATAAATGTGTCAGTCCAGTCCTTGTCAAAATTAGTTTGCTTTGGATATCAATTCAAAGAGACTTATTAGAATACGATACACGTATCGTATATTAGGAGAAAGTGGAGGAGGCGAAGGGAGTATCAGTATTTTGTACAAAACTTTTGCATAATTATATTAGCAGAGATGTATTACTTACATAATGATGGCTGAGGTTGAATTCACCCATTGTCCCTTCCCTTGTCTTTCTCTCTCTTTCTGTGAGTGAGTGTGTGTCCTGCGTAGGCTACACAACTTTATGTTTATTAAGAACAGGTAATGGTTTCTTAATATAACAAAAGCCGAGACGACTGTGTGTGCTTCGATAATATGCATAAACATGACAATACATGTATATTAGGAAAAGTAGTAGGAGTAGGGACACAATGACGAGAATCCTGTAGTAGTAGGGAGACCGAGTTGGAAATTAAAGAATCGATCGTGTATCGAGTACAGAGAAGAGAAGGGAGGGGAGAAGGAAGGAAGATGTGAAATCTTACAAGTTGAGCAAACGTATGCATTGAGAGTAATGTGAGCTATAAAATCCACTTTAAAACATATCCACCCTCCCTACACAATCTGTAATTAGCTTCTCTCTCTTTCTCTCTCTCAGGATTTTAATGAAAATATTACAAGTGAGATCAAGTGGACTAAACTCTACACTGCACTACACTACCACACACGCACACACTAGGCTAATGTAATGTAAGGCTCGTGCAAATTCTCATTTCATTAGCTCTGCCCTGTCCCGTCCCTTCCACATCCCGTGTTACCTTTTTGCCCTAGTCAGTTTTCAACGAGGGAAAAGTTGAACCAAATTTACACCATTTCTACCTCCTGGACTTCCTTCTTTTTCGTACGATCTAATTCTAACCGAAAAAAACAAAGGTACGAAATAAGATGTGTGTCATCATAATGGATATCGTCCTATTTTATCCCATGATGGATTGTGAATTCTGCATGAATGAATCCGCATTTCGTTCATTTCTCCCTGACAAAGACACACACACACACGTGGAGAGATATCTCCAATAATATTATCACTATTAAAACGGTTTACGGCAATAACTAAGGATATTAAGCCACACAAAGCGTTCCCTCTCTCTCTCCCTCACACACACACATAATACTACGGTTATGACATGAGGTCTGAATAAAAAAGATATGACCCCCTGTTACTCTCTCTCTGTGACACAGAGTGTGTGTGTAATACACATTATTCGATGTAGCTCAGAGATGATCATATTTTCCAAAACCTTAATTACATTCATGTACGTGTGTGTGTAGTGTGTGTTTGTGTTATTTCACGGAACTGTTTGCCTACCAAGAATGCAATTTTCTCTTTTTTTCCGCCGGATAAGGAACCCCAATTCGATACATAATAACACACGTCATTGAGTACAGGGTTCCGAAAAAAGACTTGTTTCTTCAGTCTTCAGTCCATGCTACTAATGTCTAAAGACCAGTCATAATCTTTAATATATAAAGGATGAAGAGGAGTTGAGAGGAGTTGATAGCCAAAGTTATCTTTTCCATATTTATAACATACACCCACATATTGTACACAGGCACACACATTTGACTTTTTCCATCGGATCGGTGTTGGCTACACTCTCGCATCATTTCACATTAGAAGTGGTGGTGGTAGTTGTGGGGGATGGAAGATGAGGGAAAGAGTCAGAATGTTGTAAAGTTGGGGTTATACAATCCTGATGAAATACAAGGGAAAAGATGGGCACAGTGTATCGTATCCACTTAGACTTAGCACGTTGTATGTTTCGTGTGAAAGCATTATTATGTAGGATCCTCCTGGATGGTTAGGGTTACAGCCTGTGGCTCCAATGAACGCATTTATGTGGAAGGAGTTTTCTGCTGCTCTGTTATGTGTGTGTCGAAGATCCGCTCGTACAGACCTTCCTCCTTTACTCTTAAAGTTTTGGCCCGTCTTTTTTCGACTTGGAATTGATCTCTCTCTTTCTCTCTCTCTTTGTGTGTTGTCAATGTGTGGTTCTTCTTGCATAGGGAGTATGTTTGACTGAGCACACAGCGTTTGTCTTGGTCCGGACTGAGAGAGAGAGAGGGTGTCTGAGTGGAGTGCATATGATGACGGTACATGTGAAGTATTACTGAAGACAGTGCAAAACCAAGAGAGAGAATTGACTGGGATGATGATGAAAAGAACAAGCAGAGTTAAGCAAAGGAAAAACCTTATTGGATCTTCCATCGAGAGGCTACACACACACACACTCTCAGACACACACAAGAGAGAAGAAGAGACGAGAACGTTGTAATGTAACGTAGTTGAATGACCATCCCTAAGGCAAAGTCCTGACTCTTCTTTCGTTCCCCCTGCAAAATCAACCTAATCAAATCGCCTGATTTACTTCCGGGCCTTCCTTCAGACACACACACACAACAACAACAACACGGTCTTTGTGTGTGTGTGTGTATTGTAACATTTGTGTAGGGTGGAAGGGAGGGAGGGAGATTTTTTTTATGGCTATTGCATTGCTGTACATTAGATTTGCTGATCTTCTTCTTCTCACATTACTCTTCATGATATTCTTGATGGTTTGAGATACTGAAATCCGCGTGATACATATACGTCTTCCCCTGCACACACACACACACACACACATTACAGTTTTTGTGTTGCTTGTGACCAACACATAGATTACAAGGGCAAGGAGTGCACATGAAAATTACGGTAGTGTGGAACGTGATGTAATAGAGATATCCATTTGTTCCCTTTATCTAGTTTCTAGCGACTGTCGGTCATTGATATTCTCCGACTTCTGAGGAGACTCTTCAGTTTTTTAGTGTGAATTTTTGACAGTTTATTTCATAAAATAATTAATATTAATTTTTCTGGCAAGACTTGCCTAATTTGTCGGGGGCGGAAAAAAATGTTGCAGTCTTAATTTTAGGTGCGAATTGAATTTAGAAAAATTTGCAAATGCTATAATCAGTAATTATTCAGTGAATCGCTGATCAATAATAAAATATATTGGCAATATAATATTGCGAATAATGTTTTGTCAATTTTGACGAGTAGATGAGTAGAGCAATTTTTTAAAAAAAAGTTGTTACAACTGTAAAAAAAAGTGACGGCCAATAAGCATCAGGATGAAAAAAACTTGTTCGCTTATTCTCTAACGAATTTGCACAATAATCAAAAGAATGCCTTGTCATTGGTTATTGTACATAAAAATGTGAAAAAGAATACTGAGAAATTTCGGATTCATTGAAGATTCTTATTCTCTTTCAGAAGCTATTACGGAGTAAATAAATGATCTTATTAGGTTGAGTAGAGGGATAGAAAGAGTTTGCCATGTGAGGCGTGATCCACAGTTATAGCTAATAAAATTTGAAAAGAGCGTATGGAAATTTCTGTGAAAAAGAAAAAAAACTTATTGTTGTTGACACTTGGTGTGAATAATAAGGAGGACCTAGAGAGCGGAGCAATTGATAAATGTTTCGACCGTTTTTACCTCCTATGGAGAATCCCTGAGAAGATCACATCACACACACCATCATAATTCTTTTTCTTTTACACGCTGTCTTGTCTCTCTAGTGTGTCTCCCACTCCCAGTGTTTTGTCAAAAAATTGTACTAGTCTATTCAACATCCCATTTTTTATTGAATAACAGTATACACACACACACAGAGAGACTGTTACATTTAAGGAGGTTTTTCAGAGTAAAAAAATGATCTCAATTCTCAGACGCCATTGTACTCCTCCTCTTAATATGTGATATAATTCTTTGACACTAAAAAAAGGATAATGTATTCACAGAATGTAGAGTAAGAGTAAGAAGACAGGGGCTCATACTCAAATGGTGTATAGAAAAATTTAAACAATGTCAGGGTTTTTTCTCAAGATATTAAATTGGTCAACTATTGTACATGACAATGAAATTGGTGTGAACAATTTGTGAAAATTCTTGTAATGACTTATTCTTCCCTTTTTTCATTTCAGAATGCGAGAAGGACGGGAAAATCTACCAAAATGGAGAAAAGATCCTGGACAACAATAATCCTTGTGAAGGTAATTTGTAATTTTGAAAGCACAGTCCAAGAAATTGTATGAATTACATTTTGAATTTCATTATTTAATGTTGTCATTAAATCCTTACTAATAAATTATTCTTTTTTTGAAGTTTGTTACTGTCAAGGTGGAGACGTGATTTGTGCTGTGATTGATTGTTACTGGCGCAGTGACTGTCAACCACGCTACATTGAAAATAGATGCTGTCCACTTTATGACCATTGCCCACCACCAAACCGTGAGAATTTTCTTCTAGAGATAGATATTTTTAAAAAAATTCTCTTGTACAATTATCTAATTTTCTTTAAAATGTGAAAACAGAGCCGGGTCCCATGCGTCCAACACAACGACCACTGACGACGACAACAACGACGGGTACAACGGTGGGTTGGTTCAATCTGAGTTCCAGTATCTTTGCCTCTTCTTCCACACCATTTACTCAATTGGAAGATTTATCCTCGACGACCCCATCTGCCTTCTTTTCAACACCTGCTGCTATCCCTGTCTTTGTGTCTTCCTCCTCCTCACCTCCGACTATTCCGGAAGTTGAGACTATTCCAGAATCAGTTATCCCATCACAAGTCCCTGTCGTACAAGAAAAATCGACTGAGACTCCCACCGTTCCTACTACCCTATATACTCCAGTTGAGTCATCTTCTTCCGTCTCTCCGATAAATGTAATTTCAGTCTCCTCCTCCGAATCACCCATTTCAACACCAACGGAAGAGAGTGTAGAACCAGTTAAAGATGTTTTATTAAATGAAGCTTCCTCCAGCCCAGCTTCGACTCCTATTGAAATTATTGTTACATCGGAAGTTCCGGTCACATCCTCTGTTAATCCTATCCAGTCACTCGTCCAAGACTCAACTCCAGTCACCGCTCCAGTTGAAATCGTGGCTCCAATTGAGAGTCAAACTCAGTCAGAATCACACGTCGTCCCATCATCTTCAAGTCCACCTTCCCTGACCGTGGATCCTTCACCACCCGAACCCGTGAGTCCTCTAGAAGATGTTCCTGCATCTCAAGTGGTCGAAGAAGTCAGTCCATCTGTATCTCCATCTCCAGTTGAAAGTTCCAGTTCTGTCCCACACACGACTGTGATATCCAACGTTGTGCCCATAATAATAGTAGCAACCCCCGTCCAAGAATCAGTTCAACCTTCAGCCGAACAAACGACTGTACCTGATTTATCTCCAGTTGTGGATGTAGAACAACTTCCGGTTTCCATCCAATCCTCCTCATCCTCTGTTGAACCTACAGTCCTCGTCACGCTCTCCAGTTCCTCCGATAAGGAAGAGACAACTGTTTCTGTCATCCACCCGGTAGAACCCACTGAGGTTCTCCAAACCATAACTGTCTTAAATACAAATACTCTGGATGCTTCATCATCCCTCGTTCTGGACGACCCAGCTCAACCACAAGTCATAAATCCAACTGCCACCCTCGTACCCGCCGATGTCAGTGTCGTTGTGGATCCTTCCGCTACTCTCCCTAGCTCTAACTTGATTGTAGATGCTGCTGATTCACCAGCTGATCATACAGTACAAGAAGAGCAGTCAGTTGGAACTGGACAAGTCCAGAGTCAAGTGACAGAGGAGTCGAGTGTGACTCCACCCGTCAGTAGTCCAGTTGAACCGATTTCGAGTGAAGCTACTGATGTACAAAGTGACCAAGAAGTAGTAACAACGACACAAGTAATTCCAGTAGAAAAACCTGTGAATGATTTGGTTGCTCCTCCAAGTCTTGTCCTGGAACCTCCTTCAAAACCTTTTGGAGAAAGTCATCATCAAAATGAAATACTTGAAGATTCCAAACCAGTCGAAGTGGCTCCACCTGCGATTGTACTGACACCTCCAACAGAAGATAAAATTGCTCCAGTGGTTCCAGTGGTAGAAGAAAAGCCAGTGATTGTTGTTCCACTCCCAGCTGAAACAACGGTCAAATCTGTGCCAGAAATTGTGGAAGTACAAACAAATGCACCGATTTCCAGTGACATTGTTCAACCATCCGCGGATGCAGCTATTGTGACTGAAGTTGAACAAACTACTTTTGCTATTGTCAGTGATGACGTTCCATCATCTTCTCTTGTACCTCCAGTAGTTTCATCTGAACCAAATATTGTTGTTCCATCCACTTCTCTCGTACCTCCCAAAATTTCACCTTCCGAACCACCCACCATCGTTCAAGTTTCAACTGAAGAGGAAAAAACAACAGATTTCCCTGCCCTCAACGACGCTCCAGCCATCGTCACCGAAATCCCAACTCAAAGACCAGTCCAAGCCGACTCACCCAGTGTTTCATCCTCGGCTGAAGTTGTCGACCAGGGAAAACCAACAGAGCCAAACATAGTTCAAGACGTTCCTATCCAAAGTATTGAGAATTTTGACAATCCCACAAACCCACCTCCTGCATCAGCCAGTGTTGTCCAGGAAATTTCGGAGGATAGTCATGACCCACCAGTTGTCGAAGTAACAGACTCTGCTCCAGTTTTCATTGAAACCTCTGACACCCAGAAAGCACAAGATGTACCCTCATCTTCTTCCAGCGAAGTAGTCAACAATCCCACTCTCGCTCCAGCAGGAATAGTGTCTGATGATGTCACTGAAGTAGCAGTAGACTTGACCCATAGCTCCACCGTTCCATCTTCCGAATCTTTAGTCAGTGTCTCATTTTCAGATGTGAATGATCCAAACGCAGTGACAGCTACAGGTGACCAATTGGATTCACAAGACCAATCCGACCCAACGAGTGACAATAATAATTCACAGGATGCTATTGTCCCAACCACAACTCAAAAATTTGTCCTTTCCGTGTCTGACCCAGTTGTTCAGAATGATCCGAATGTCATGGAAGTAGTTGACTCGTCAGCTGAACAAACTCTGCCTGAAACTTTGACTACCACCGTTCCATCATCTTCAGTTTCTCCCGACAAGATTCAGTCATCCTCCTCATCTGTCCCGCCACCTCCTATGAAAATAGAGGACATCGAAATTATGGACAAGGTGAATGACGAGCCAGAGACAACCGTATCGAGTGTCCAAGATGGACCAGTTGTAGCGGATGATGTACCAGAAATTGTGGAAGCCACAACTGTTGTCATTTCCCCACCAAAAGAGAATGTAGGATCTGAGGTACTCTCTGATGAACCAGCCGTATCAAAAGGAGATGCAGTCACACCAAAGGTGGAGTCCAATGTCAATCCTCCTCAACAGCAACAGGCACAGCAACAGAAACCAGCTTCCTCAATCACTAATGAGGAACCGGTTCCCACGACACTGAACCCTGTCAATGTGGTGAGTGACGTGGGGGGTGTTCAATTTGATGAGAGTTCTAGTCAAAATGAGGAGACTACTGTCAGACCATCCATCTCCTCCTCTTCCTCCGCCTCCGTTTCATCCGTAGAAGAGTCAGTTCTCAACGATGAACCTCAGGGAGTGACTACTGTCCTCTCGACAATTGTAAAAGATGAACCAGAAGAAAGTGGAACGGTCAATCCAGTTGTCAAAGAGATTTCAGACTCATCATCCGAATCAAAATTTAGACTAGACCCTTCCGTTTTTAACGAGATTGAGTCGGCAAGTAGTAACAGTAGAGAACAAGAAGTTCCAGTACAATCTGTCAATATTAAAGTCGATGCCTTGTCCTCCTCTAACTCACCTTCGTTATCACCTGTCCATATTTCTGACTCTGCCGCGTCAGTTCATTCTTCCCAGTCATCCGTGGACAAATTGATTGCGACTAAGAATGATTCCCCCAAATCATCTTTAAACAATCTGCCGACTCATCATCCAACAGAGGAGGAAAAATCAGAATCAAATAATATCAATAGAATTGTTCCTGTGGTGGTGAATGAAGCGGAACAACAACAGGAACAACTTGATGGAGTTGGAGTGACCACAGAAATCAATCGGAAAACTCAAGATTTACAGGATGGTGGTGTAGAAGGAATTGAATTGACAACCGCAGGGAGTAAAATCATCAACTTGGGTGAAGAGCGAAAAGAAGAAAATGAAGAGTCAACATCAGTCAAGTCTACACACCAACAACAAGAAGAAATTAAAGATGACAGTGTCGCTAACACTGTGAGTGACAGTGTTGTTGAAAACGAGGGTGGAGACAAACCCACGGAAAATCCACAAGATGAGAAAGTGGAGGGAGATGAGACTGTCGTTGCCACAACATTGACCAATCTTCTCCTTCGTCATCATCATCCTGACCATGAAGGAACCGGTGTGGACAAAACCACCAAAGTACCGTCATCATCTTCACAAAAACCAAGTCAAAGTGATGATGTTCAAGATATTCTAGCAACCACAATCTTCCCTGATGTGCAGGATGAGCCATTGTCAGCCACAACAAATATTAAACATGATTTCCGGTCTGGGCTGGACTCAGCTGAAGTCAATAATGTCAATGTAGACTCTTTGAGTCAGAAAAAACATGGAGAGTCAACAAATAAAATTGTGTCCAAGGTAGAAGAGCCTCAACAGTCAAATGATGTTGTGACCACAGTTGCTTCAGACATTGCTGACCTACCCGAATCGACAAATCCTCCTCCTCCATCGTCATCAGCTCAACCTGATAAAGCCGGACACGATGACAAGGATGAAGAAGAAGATGTGGCTGAAACGACAGAAATCTTACCCATCGAAGATATTATACAAGACCAACCTCAAACAACCTTCCTCCCTATTACCCGGGAAGAAGATAGGATGGTGAATGAAACTGTTGTAGAACAACAGAATAGTAAAGTCAATTCAACTGTTGAACGGGTTATCCTCATCCCCAACGAATTAGTCAAAAGGCTGGACCCTATCACTGATGACTTGAGTCAGAATGGACTACTGGGTCGCTCAGACTTGTCCCTTCAAAGTCAGATGAAGGATGAAGTGAGTAGTGCAGATGAAACTTGGTTGTGGCGAGCTGTCAATAGAATCCGGACACTTCCGGATTTTCTCCCGACTATCCTAACAAGACAACCAAGGTCAGTTCCAGCTTCAACAAAACCTGAATTGTTTAAACCAAACAAGACAAAGAAAGCAACTCAGGCACAACCACCAAGGAAAAAATATGTTGCTCATCGACCTTTCCTCTTTTGGTAAATTTGAAATTTAGGGGGATATATTAGAAAAAAAAATTAGATTAGACTAGACTAAATTAAATTTTGCCAGTGTTTTACTCATCTTCTCTCAAACTGGCATGTCTATCTCTCTACTTTACATTTTTTTATTTGTAAGTCAACAGCTTCAACGATGACATTTTGTTACTTTTCTCTCTCTCTCTCTTTTAATTAATATCGAAGGTGGGTTCACTCCATCACGTACAATGACAAAAAGACAGTCTGAATCCTGTCACTCACGACACAAACGAACGACAATGATGACGACCAGTCCATAAAACAACATTTTTGTTGAAAAAGAGAGATCTTTGGTAAAAGACGAGAAGGAGACAGTTTTTTTTCTCTAACCACTTCTCTTCGTTTTTGGTAATGTTATTTATTCAATGTGTGTTTGTGGTTGTGTGATGGATTGGAAAAGCCATCATGATTAGAAAGCCCGGTTGAGACAGAAAGAGAAAAAATATACAAAATACTCAAAACAGGTAAGAATTTGATACTACTATAAACATCATCAACATTACACACACATAGCACACACACACAGCGCAGCACAAATTGTGAGTGTGAAGTTTACGAGTGAATCAATTTTAAAAAAAATCTAATAATGTGAATGTTCACGGAAGTTAAGGCAATTGTTTTGATTACGACTCATCATCATCATCGACTGTAGTGTAGAGTGTAGTGTGGACTGTAAAACACTCGAGAACATTTCTATTCCTATATAAAAATTTCTCTTTTCCTCTCTCTTTCTCTCTCTCTCTCTCTCTCGCTGTGTCTATCATGATAAAGTTACACTAAAAGTTTATTTTTTTTGAAGTCATGCTCATGACAGATTGGCAAGAGGAGGTACTTAAGCATTTTCGCAAAATCGTGTGAAACTTAGTCTATCCACCATAAGTATAATAGATCAGTTTTAAAATAATTTTATGCCGGTGTGGTCCATTTTCTATGCATGTAGAAAAGATACAGTAACCATGGCTGTCATCGTCGTGGATTATACACATTACATTATTTCACTTACACAAATCACTCACTTTGTCAGGGGTACTTCTCCTCGTGTGCCATGTGTGTGTGTGTGTGTCTGACCATTCCCACAGTGACAAGGGATTTCATATTCATCGTTTACAGTAATACTAGTGTGTGCTTTATTAAATTTTACGTACTTGACTCAGACAATACAAATTGTTACATATTAGAAATCTTATTTATGACGCACACAAATTCACACAAAATTTGCAAGTGTGTCGACATTCCATGTCGATACAAAATCCGCATGTGTGAATGTGTGTGCGTGTGTTAAAACTGTAGCTGGACTATAGTTATGTCAAATTCAGTATTTTACGATTGAATTTCCAATTGCATATCGCCTATATGTGCGAAATCTCTTTTGCATATACTATATAGAAATAGTTACATATATAGCCTGAACAAATTTTTTCGGAGTTCAATGATTTCACATGATGACGTATCATAATTATTATCATCATCAATGTAGACACACACACTCTCATTCACATAAAAAGTGCTAGGGGCTAAACTGAGTTATGATTTTTTCCCTCTCTCAATCCCTCATACTCTAATGTAATGCTATTCACTTAACTAATCAATTTGAAAGAACAAAATCTTGCCGAGAGTCCACCGAGTCAGTAATATTATATTTTCATTAAGACAAGCCAAATTGAGAGAGAGAGAGAGAGAGAGAGAGAGAAAGGAGAGAAATTATCTGGCTCTTGAAACATAAAAATATATATTGGCAAATCATCTCGAAACTTATCAGTCATGTACATACTACATACACACACGGCTCCATCAATTGCCTACTAAATTTGCCACACATTATATAGCAAAAGATTTCCTAATTCTAACTCTTAGCTCTTAGCTCGGACAAGCAGTCGTAGTAGTAAAGTTAGTTGTCATTGTGTTATGATTGTTATGATTCATGAGGGAACAGTTGTACAATTTACTTTATAAAAGTAGCAGCAATCACACACACACACACGCATAACATTACTTTTGAAAAAGAAAGGTGACGAACTAACCTGTGTGCGTGCACTATACATAAGTTTCTAAAACTTACCTCCACTGTATATTTTTCTCTGTTGAGAATTTTTCCTCCTCCTCCTCCTAACTGTCAGTTCTTAACTCGGAGCTTTGTATTTTGTATGGCTTTAGGGCAATGTGCTTCATAAAAATTATGATGAATTGCGTATAAACCGTCAGTCTCTACACACAACCACACACAAACACAAATCACACAGGCACATAGACACACACACACTGTAATAAGTAATAGTCATTCAAAACTGTACCTGGACTGTGTGTAATCTGTACTGCGGGTTGTAAAATAAACGAGAGAGAGAGAGAGAGAGAAAAAAAAGTAGCGTCACTGTAAGAACTTACTCAAAGAAAAAATGTTGTCAGTTGAAGCTTTTGAATTTATTAATTTTATTAAGAAAATACTTAATTAATTATACGTGTGATGAAGAATAAGATGAGGAAGAGAAGTTGAGGTGGTTCAACTCATAAGAGCTTTATTTGCTGAGGGGATAATTTTGTAGAACCGACAATATAGGAAATATCCTCGTCCGGGGATATTTTTTTGGTTTTTGTTTATATTAGAAAAAAAATTAATTGCAATGTGCTGTACTCTCGTCAAATAAGAAAAAAAATTAGTTTTTGTACTTACAATATACGGAAAATTTATGAGAGGAGAGTAAAAAATATTTTTTGTGTACCTACAGACTGTCATATTAATTTTAATTAGATTTTAAAATAATTGCTGGAGATTTATTCATCCTAGCATTATACCCATTAGTAAGTAAGAAGAATTGTTTGGTGCTAAAGAGGTAATATACAATAATATGAGAAAAAAAATGGTTCACACTGTGTGCTCATTTTTTTTTCTGCAAATTGACATGTATGTACTCTGGTAGTATGTATATAGAAATGAAATATTTTATGATTTAAGTTGATTGGGTCAGGGCAAAATTTTTAATTGGGAAGGTGTTCGGTACTTAATTGGTAAATTTTATCACGGTATAATGATTACTAGAAAAATGTATTTTTTGTTATTTTCCTTGTGGATGTGGGATTATGGGGGAGTTTGGTTGGTGATTGAATTTTTGGGCAATATGTACTTAAAAATTAAGATATTATTAGTATACTATACACAACACAACAAGTTCCATTGTGACGCGTTATGAGACACGTAATTACCTGATTTTTGCATATATATTATTTAATTAAATACGCATATGCATTATACTGTAATTTAAGCTAAGGATAAAGATCTGTGTGTAGATACAAAACTGGTGGAGACACAAAATCACGTCCATTAGAAGAGAGAAGTAAAATTTTAAAATGAATTATTTTTAGTAATTGAATATTAATGTATAATAAGAAAAGAAGATTTTTTCACGCAACTAGGCTAAAGCGTTCGCCATTAAAAAGTAACTGAGGAGTAGGATGAGACTCTGAAATATGAGATATTTTACTCCTCAAAAAATTGTTATTGTTGTAGCTTTAGTATAGTTTTACATATATTTATATACTTTGTATATTTATAAGAGGTCTACACAGTATTGTATTTGTATAGGAAAAATTATGTATTTTGTTACTATTTGTATTCGTAGGTACCATAACTAAGCTAAATGAATGTATTAGTGTATATGTAGTAGGAGTAAAAAATTTGTAAAATAAACCCAACGAAGTCTTTTTATATTACACACATACAATACATAAAATATATATTATATACAAACGTCATTTGCCAAATTTGAATAAAAAATATTGCGTGCAATGCAGTTTGCAGTTTTTTTTGTATCGTGTTCTTTATTGGTTTGTCCCTTTTTTTCTGTACCACTTCAGAAACCCAATTCAGTCTGATCAGGTGTGCATACGCCGTCGTCATCAAATCCAGCCTCTCTTAATTGTGTTGACTTTGCTAACTTAATTTCGTGGAGAATAGAGAAAAGAGTCTTTGCAAAAGACAAAATGCAGAGAATTTGCAAAGGAATTAAAATTATAGTACAGTGTACAATGCACTTTACCTGCAATCAAATCCTCAAATTTCACACCATTAATTTTCAAGGTGTCATCTCACATATTTGAGATCCGCCTCCTCACAGCATTATTATTAATTGTATGCAGTTATGTGCAATACGATGCAAATTTAATTAATTCACCATGATGCACACCTCCTCCTCCTCCTGCATGGAGGATGCGGATGTAGGAAGATCATCTTTCCTCATTCCTTTTTTTAATTATTAGGCTGTAACTGCAACTTCTTTTTTTTTCTTTACATGATACACAGTTACATCTTTATATGACCATTCCTCCTATGTACACTCGTAAAATATGAGCATGACTACAGGTTCAATGCATAAGTAAATTCACGTCTCATGTGACAATCCAGGATTTCTCAAATAAAAAATATATTCAATTACGTGCTTAGTCCATACGTAACCCTCGGAGTTATAAAAAAGATATTCGGTGTGTGTGTGTGTGGAGATTACGACTGTAAATAATAATAAAATGAATAATATAATTTTTATGAAGGTATAAAAGTAACAATTTTATATACAGGGTGGGCCAGAGTAGAGGACACAACTTTCGTGTCGAATAACTTTTGTAGTCCTTGGAATTTGTTCATAAAATTGATATCTCTGTCAAGGAGCCAAGGAGTTCGGAAATTGAACCAGTTTTGGTCCCATTCAAATCCGTTGAAGGGCTGACCTGCAGCCCGGGTTGAAAAATGGTGAAAAATCGGCAAATATCAAAATTTGTCAAAAATT
>WJFB01002294.1:0-20465 GCA_009870185.1 Pygmarrhopalites habei
CCGGGGGGGGGGGGAAATAAATAAATATTTTAAAAAATGAAAAGGAGGGATGCCGGTTGCCGGGTTTTTCTTTTTTCAAGGACTTTCTAAATTTAACAAATATTTTAGTCTGCACGATGTACGCCGTGTGTGTTCAAAAGGGAAAACGTGTGTTTAGAGTGTAAGTTAATCTCGATCGGCTGTACGTGTGTGTGTGTGCTGGATTTGATGTGGAGGTTGTACAAAGGGAGACAGAGAGTGTAAGAGTGAGGATTGTAGTGGACGGACTGGATTGAAATGTTGACGATGATGCCAAAAGATCAAAGCCAAAAACTGATGAGGAGAGAGAGAGAGAGGCTGTCCGTCAAAAAAGTTTCAAGTTGCAATAATGAGGGTATGTAATTAATAACTTTTATCAAGACATGGAGAAGGAGAGAGGAGCTCATTTGGTGTTCAAGTCGTGTGGAAGATTTTCAGAAAATTTATTTATGGAGATATGTAGCAAAGTAACAAAAAGTATCCAAGAGATTTACATAATTTTTTTTAAAAAAATGTCTTTTTTCTGTCTGCAGAATTGTAAGGAGCAAAGTTCACACACAAATTCTCAATGAAATTTTGTATCTCAAAAAAACATGGGGAAAATAGCGGGATGATTGGAGCGTGTGTGTGTATTTAAGGGGGAGAAGGATCGGACTGTAATACATACTTTAATGATATGAAAAAAGTTGATTGGGAAATGAATGTACAGTGATTAGGATATGGTGTGAGGATGAAGTTACGTTCAACATTGGCGTACACACGCACACACACATCGTAGAGAGTTGAATGATGTGTTGAATTAAATACACATTAGACTACATAGGTATCCTTTATCCAAAATAAGTCTTTGTCAGCAAATAAGTTTTGTCAATTAAAAATTATATTTTGAGCGTAAAAATTTAGACTTGATTAGAAATGTATGTTTTGAAAGGGGAGAGAGTGGAGTGTGTAATGCTAATCTTGTGTGAGGAATAAACTTGTCAACTTTTCCCTCTCGTGACTTTTCCTTCACCAGACACACACACACATACACAGAGTGTGTGTGTATTGTACTGGATTGTTGCAATTTAATGAATGTGTCATTTGTCATTTTATACTTGAAGGAGGAAGGGGAAAACTTGAAATGTCTGGTGGTAAACTTGTAGGATTTGTAGATTTGTAACAAGACACACACACACGCAGAGAGAGAGAGAGAGAGGATTGAGATGTGTGATAGGGGAATGATTAGAGATAGACGATCCAAAGGATTTTTTTCCCTGAGCTTTGGAGAATACTGAAATGGATGTGACTTTTCCTTTTTTGAATGTGAATTTAAATTTGAAGAGTTTGAGTTTCGTGTGACTTTGAGGCTTGACCCCTAATGTCATTCATTTCTTTCTACTCTCAGACTTTCAAGTTGTGTGTGTGTGTGTGTGGAGTCTGGATTTGTGTATGTATTATTTTTCCTCTGCCAGTTCCACAAGTTTTGTCTCTCTGAAATTGAACTACTTAAGACAGTTGTGTTGTATACTTTGGATATTGGACGGGATTCCGACGCGGCGACATTTGAAACTTTTACAAGTTTTTCTTTATCAATGATTTATTCTTGTGTGGGGATTTGGAAGATAATTTATACTCCCTTTTTTCTTCTTTCCATTTGAGAAGTTCATTACAACTATTATGGAAAAATGTTCTTCTTCCTCTTCCTTTTTAAATAATGATGAGTGGAAATTTGAGAACGGGGGAATTCAATTTCAAAATTTAATTTAAAAAAATAAATACTTCATTCTGCAACAAAGTGTGTTGTAAACTGTTTTTTAAAAAAAGTGCACGATAAAGAATTTATTGAAGGTTCTCTTTTACTGAGTATTACACACACACATACAGGAAAACGGATGACTGGAAGTCTCCGCTTTGTGTCTGAAGTTGACAAGTGACACCTAAGGACGTTTGGAGAGTGTGAAATGGAATTGAAATAGAATATAAGGAGAGATAGAGAGAGAGGGAGAGGATAAAATTAATTTCATTGCATCTGTGGAGAGAAAGAGTGGAGGAGAATTAGAGGAGACAGGGAGTCTCCATTGCAGAAATTTGCAGTTGACGAAGCAAAATGTAAATGGATACGTCCATCTCATCCTATAAATATTGTGTGTACTCTTAATGTATTGCAAGGGGGTAAAAAGGATGCACTGCATTTTTTATGTGTAAGATGAAGGAATCAATTCTTGGTTAAATTGACGAGTTTGTAATCGGAGTTGTGTAATCTCCTCTTCTTCTTCCTTCTCTTCTTCGATCTCTTCTTCTTCTCTTCGACTGAGGAGGAAGATGACCCGCGGAAATTTTAAAATTAATTGCTTTTTTCCTTTCCCCATCGCATCGAAGAGGGGAGGAGTAGAGGGTAAATTACAAAAAGGGAGGAGGAGGAGTGATTGAAAAAAAGAGTGGGATGAGCTAATATTATGAAACACGTTTTTTTCACCCTATTTTCTCTTTCTATGCAATTTCCGTACGTCACTGTAACTGTAAGGAGAAGTAGTGTCTCTTGACAAGAAAAGGATAGATAATCTCTTCAATAGAGGGTCAGCTGCTGCGTCGTTGCATTTTCCTTGCACACCACACACACACACACACACACACGAGAGAGAGAGAGTGTGTGTAGTTTTGGGGAAGTCTGTTGAGTTTTGGATGACTAGCGGAGAGAAGAGGATCAACAGTTAGGTCAAGTCAATGTCATGAGAGTACAGGACGGTTCATGGTCATTCATATTATGTACGGACTGTGTGTCATCCCTTTCGGTTTTTATGGTGGAGTGTGTGTGGAGGAAGAGAGAGAGAGAAAGGAGAAGAAGTTGTGAGTTGAATGGGTAATCGAAGTTCAGGACGTGAGTCATTAAAACTCAAATAGTGTTGATATAGATTGCAGAAGATTGCATTTTGTGTAGGGAAAAGTTTATGCTCTTCGTCTCTCTCTCTCTCTGTGTGGCTCCTGGTCTCTCTCTCCTTTTGACAGTTTGCAATTCCCCATTTGACTGTTTTTATGGGGCGGTGTGTTGATAGCTGCTGTGTTTATACTCCTTAGGACTATGTACGGCAGTGAATGAGAGGTCAAATTTGGGAGAAAATCGGGTTCAAGATCACCCAAGAAAAGTTGTTGCTGCATTTTTTATTGGCTGCCCCTTCCCCTCTCTCTCTCTCTGAAGAGAGACGCTTCAAGGGTGTAAAGAATGGGGAAATGAGTTTAAAATACTTTTGAGAGAGATGTTAAATTGGATGAGGAACATACGTGTAGGTACATAGTTCACAATTTGGGAAATTGAAGTAGAAAATCAATAAAAAGAGAGAGAAGGTAATTCTAACATGTTTATATGTGTGTGTGTGGAATTTTGAGCAGTGTCATGTTATGTCATGTTATGTCATGTTCTTCAACCGGGGGGAGAGAAAAATGTCAATGGACTTTTCTAAGGTCTTTTCCAAACTGACAAATAAATATTGGTGAAAGTTTGGACGACTCGTCGTCGACGACGAAGAGTGTGTGTGCTTTAAAAAAAGAGTATTTTCGGGAGGGATAAAATGTCTATTTGCTCAATTAAGGCGTGCTTTTCAGAATTTTTTGTGGCTGTGTGTGTGGAATTTATGCTCAAAGTTTGCATACATTGTGGGAGGATGGGCTACACACACAGTCGGACACACACACTGCATCCGAATGAGGATACATGGATGGATCACAACATTTTTGGAGTGATATAATAAGAGAGGGAATTTACTTGTTGAAACTGGAAAAAGAGATAGAGAGTAAACAAGGGAGTCTTTGGGATTTATTATTTGCCATGTATCAGGGATATATAGAAGGGAGAGAGATGTGTGTGTGGAGAGAGAGAGAGAGAGTGAGAGAGAGAAGGATATGCTTGTGGAAGAGAATGCTCCGATGCCTGGCTCAACTCCTGCCGTTCCCCGGGTTTAATGAACTTTGGTGTTGTTCAAGGTTAAATTCATTCTTCTACTTTTCTGCTGCTCCTACTCTGCCCGGCTGTTGCTATTACTCTCTATCTTTCTCCTGCTCCTCTTCACTCGGCCGAGTGACATGCAATGTGCATGTGTTGCTATTTTCTTTTCTCGGTTCGGTGCTCGCAAAAAATCCTTCTCTCTCTCTCTCTCTCTTCTCAGAGGGAGGGAGTGTCACAAGCAGAGACTAGGGAAATGGCTTCGTCTTTTTTGTGGTTCATGTTGAGAGTATATTGAGTATATTTGCAATTCCTACTCCTGATTATGTTGTCAGTTGTTTGTGAGTGTGTGTGTGTGGGAAAGACGAGAGGTTTAATTGGCATGAAGAGGAGAAAGTCGGGGAATGCACAATGTGTGTGTATTTGTGGATTGGATGTTGTAATAAAAGAGAGAGAGAGAGGGGGGGGGGGAGTAATTTCTCTTTTGGTCAGGGGACTCATTTCTCCTCTACTCGTGACTCTCTTCACTTGAGTGAGTGAGTGAGTGAGTGTGTGTGTGTGTGTGTGTGTGTGTGTGTGGGTTATAGTAGTCACTCAATGATAATACACCTCTTGGCTTCTCACAGTCAAGACTATTGCGTCAGTGTAAAAATAAAGATTCCTTGGATGTGGGTGGTTTATAATACCAAAGTCGGGTCTCGGATGATAGAATGTTTTTCATGGGGAATGAAAGGTAGACTTTTTCAATTTTAAGTGCAGTTTTTCCTCCCCTCTCTTCTTTCTCTAGAATTTTTTTTTGCAAGGCAAGTTTATTATACTATATTTCCTTCCATTTTTTCCCAAGACGGTTTTACTACCTTATTTTTTATGTGTGAATTGTGCTCTCGTAATATTGTACAAGAACACAAGTAGAGAGGAGGGAGGAAAGGGCGTTGTGAAAGTTTATGGTACTTTTACCGGGTACTTGCTTGTGTATTTTGTATTTGTATGTAGAAGGGTCGTAAAGCGATTGGGATTTTGAAGGGGGGAGTGATTTTGCATACAATTTTGTGATTTTGACATGTTTTTTCCGAATTTTTTTTAAAATAAAAAAGAAGAGGGAATGGATTGAGACTTGTTTAATTTAATCAGGGTCGTCCTGTGTGTGTGAAAGTGTGTGTGTGTGCTGGTGGGATAGTGGACAAGTTTAGGGGATACATTTGGGAAATTTTATTTAGTAGAATTTTGCGGAGGTTTAAAATACAAAATGGAGTGTGCTGAGAGCTGGTGAGGCTATTAAACTTTGTAAAGAGGAGAAAGAGAAAGAGAGGCCATAAATTTAATGATGGAAACGTTGACTGGAAGTAAAAGAGGAGAGGGAGATGAGGGAATGAGTATTCAACTTAAAATGGAAGTGAGTGGGAGCCAATCAGAAAATAGTAGACAGTTTTGGGGAAATTTTGAGGGATAATAGTAGAGGAGAGAGAGAGAGAGAGTAAAATGGAGAGAGAGAGTGTGTGTGCTTAGCCTGGAGTTGTAGTCAAAATATTTGTTTAATGAGTTGGAAGAAGAACATGATTGCAAATTTTGAAATGGGTATCGTATAATTAGGATGAGACTGGAGGGGAAGGAGGAGGGAAATAACTGTTGTCTCTCACCTTTCAGAAATGAGAGAGAGAGAGCTCTCAGCGTGTGTGTGCGTGTGTGTGGGGAGGGGGGAAAATTGGAGTGAAGAGACTTGTTGTCCAAGGATTACGACTTTCAGAGTTTTAGCATGGAGAATGGAAGATTGCTCATATGTATTTGAAATTATAATTTAGTTGTATTTAACTGAGAGTACCTTTTTGGGCATGGAGAGAAAGCGGAGAAAGTTAAGAGGATTGGGGAAAATTAGAGATTTTTATGAGAACTAGTTGAGTTTATGAGGAAGAGTCATTATGATGACTGGTCATCATTTTTTTTACTATTAATCTCCTCTTCGAGAAGAGCTCAACTCTTTTGTAGTCCAGTTTCCCTTCCATCTCATCCTCTCTCCCTCTCTCGTCCAAAATTCCAGTTTCGGATTGAGTTTATCGGCAAGTTGTTTCTCCGGGAAAAGGACCTTCTCTCTCTCTGGTGTATGCGATGCAATGTCGTGCGTTATGTATGATTTACCCACACACGGCAAACTGGATATCCCATTTATTTATGTATTATGATGTACAAAATGGATAGTACAGTGAAGAGACGTGTGTGTGTGGATTTTATCTAGAATCCTCATCAGAGCAGTTCACATTATCGTCAGGATTTCCTGTTCTTTCTCCAATCCTGTCTCCCCCCACGTGTGCTTTTGAGGAGAGCGAGAGAAAGCAGTAGTTACTTTGGAGTGGGCCTCGGATTTTGTGCAACACTTTCGACTCTCTGCTCTTTTATTACTTACGGAGGATAACAATGATTTCCTTATCTTGTCAATATTTCTGGAGAGCAGAGAGTAGAGAGAAGTGTGTGTCTCCTCCCTTTTGTACAGCATTACATATATATGACCCATTATCTCCGTTGTCCATCCCATTGTCTTTTTCCTCTCTCTCTCTCTCTCTCTTCCACAAAACCTGGACTTTGCCCCACACACGGGGGAAAGTAAAATATTTGCCCTGACTGTCCCCTGATTACGTAAATGGAAATTTTGGAGGAGGAGGGGATTGGGTGGGTAATTTATGATCAAAGATACATAATTCAGATGACCATTCACACACACACACACACACACACAAAGGAAGAGTAGTACATTATTTCAGAAGGGGAAGCGTGTGTGTGTCTGGCGACAAGGCACTATTAACGAGGAATCCTCATACTTTTTTTGTTAGTCTTGAGAGGAAGCTGCAGATGTGTGTGTGTGTGTGTAGAGTCTGCACTTTTACTTTTTTCCAAGCGTCAGCAGTTTCAAAAATCCCACTCTTATTTTTTGGGTGGTCGACAAATTGGTCTTTTCCTTTGACCTGTTGTATTGTCAGATTGAAGGGAAGGGAAGGAAGGGAGGAAGATTAATATAAAAATGGAAGGTCATTAAATTATACAGAGGGCAGACTATGTGTGCGTGTGTCGTTAGACTAATGGAAATTGATATATTTGATTATGATGAGGATTAATGTGGATTTTTTATGTTGTGTATAAAAAAGATATGAATTTTGATATTATTTTTCTCTCTATCTATCTCTCTCTGTTTAATTTTACTAAAAGCTGATTTCGCCTTAATTTGGAGGAGTAGAACAAGGGATTTTATTTTCACAAAGAAAAAATTCTCAATTAATTTTTACAGTGTAATATTATTTAAAAATTCTTGGAAAAAACTTTTTTTTGATTAGGGGACACACACGTGGAGAATTGAGTCAGGTCAAAAGGAAAAGAGACTGTTTTAAATGGCTGACATGAAAATGATGTTAGTTACATAAAATTAGTATGTACATGACCCGTGTACACACACAAGAGAGAGTGAGAGTGGCTCGTTAGAGTTTTTTAAAAAAAGGATTGTGAAAATGGAAGAGAAAGTATGCAAGTGGGGTGAGAGGAGAGAGAGAGGGGGTAGGAAAAACTAATTTAACATGAGAAGAATGGTAAAGTATGGGAGGGTGAAAGTACACGAGCCTCATACATACATTGCATGGGAAGGGAAAGGACATGAGAGGGAAAGAAAGGTGCAAATTACAAATTAATGAATTTTCCTACATGTACTCTCATGTACATGAATGAGGATGTTGAATAGAGAGAGGATGATGAAGGAGGAGAAAGTAGAGAGAAACCTTGGAAAGGAGCCTCCATCCCTGGAAATTTAGTTTCCACAGAGAGAGAGAGTGAGGGTCTGCTTTCTCCAAAGGTTTTTTTTCTCTCTCTCTCTCTCTCTTCTCTCTTCTCTGAAGTTGCAGTACAGTAAAATGCAAAAGGAGAATGCATTGAAAGTTCCTCCTCCTCCCCTCCGTGTAATAATAATAATAGAAGAGAGTCAAAGTTGTGCATTATACCAGAGTATTTGACAAGATTTCATAATTTGTGTATAGAGAGAGAGGGAGGAGAGATGAAAATAAATTTGACAAGTTTTGGAATTTTGCACATGCACATCCCCCGTGGTTTCTCTCTTGTCTTATGTATGAAGGGAAGAGGAGAGGGGAGGGGTGAGAAGAGAATGAGGTCAGGGAGGCTGAAGGGGGGTTGATGCATTAGATGAAAAGGGAGGAGGAGAAAGTATAGAGAATGATAGAATTAATATTTGCATATTGGGATGTCATCCTTAACAGTCTTTCTCTCTCCCTCCTCTTCTCTCTCTCTTCTCTAAGCAGAGAGCAAACAGGAGAAAGGAGATGGGAAAGTAACGTTGATTGAGGCCCTTGTGTGTCTTTGCCCTTTACCCGGGTTTTTTTCCCTTCCTCTCTACATTTTCTCTTGTGTTTTTACATGGGAAAATGGGAGAGCTTAGTTGACTCTTGTGCACCAGACAAAAACATATGTTGTCTGGTTCTCTCTTTTTTTACCCTCTCTTCTTCTTTCATGTGTGTGTGTGTGATTGGCACTTGACTTTTTTTCTTTTTTCTTGGGAAAATTTTAAATTGAAGTTGTTGGCCAGGGAAAGGAGATTTTTTTTTTCAAAAACTTTTTTTTCAAAGTGACCCTTTTTCTTGTGCTAAATTTTTCACTGAGCTGTACAGCACTGTGTGTGTACTTATGATCTCTCTTTTCCTTTATAGAAGGGATGACAGTTGATTGCCTTCAGCTGATTAGAAAGATGAAAGATGAGACCCAGTTTAATGTAGACCTCTTTACAGAAGAGGCCTTTCTCTGTTTTTTTTCAAAAAATTGAGCAACAAGCATTCGAGCCTTGTATGTATTTTGAGGTTGTGAGAGAGGGCAGGGTTTTCTGTCCGATAAACATAGATACAAATAACACAATGGGGAGGATACCCGGACAAATTACCCATCTACATGTACATGGAGTAAAGTTACATATTGATCAGGCGGACAGGGAATGGAAAGTAAAGTCAAGACAGACAGAGTGAGAGAGAGAGGAGAAAGAGAGTGCGTTGACAGGGGCAAACAAAAGTTGTTGTCTAGTTGGGGAAGGGAGACAGGGAATGAGTTTTGTAAAGGTAAATAAGAGAGGGGAGGAGAAGAGGAGAAGGAGGGGGTATTGTGGAAATGAAGGGTTCTGCTCGGAATCAAAGAGGAGGAGGAATAGACAAAGTGTTCAACACAATTGTGTGTTGGAAAATGTTTTAGAGCCGGAAGGAAAAGTGTGAGATGTATGCATATATTTATATATATGGAGAAATGTGGGGTAGGGTAAGGATTGTGAAAGTTGTGGGTTAAAATTTTCACTTTCTCCACCTTTCTCTTCTCCAAGTGAATTCAATTAAAAAAAGGTTGGGCAGACGGGATGGAGTGATGCTGGGAAGGAATCATTTTTTCCTTTCCTTTCCTCTTTGTGGCTTTAATCCCTATTTTCCAACGTTGGGAGTTTTCTTTGATATTCCCTCCTGTATCCATCCATTATGTGTGTGTGCAAGTGTGTGTGTGTGTGTGTGCAGTTTGTGATGCAAGCTGCACTTGCTCCGTGCATGACACACACTCTCCTCTCCTTTTCTGTAATAGTCAAGGGAGAACGTCATCAAGATTTCTACCCACACTCCTTCTCTCTCTGCCAGTGTGTGTGTGTGAACAGTGCAGAACTTGTGTGTTTGTGAGTTCTCGACTATGCATAGAATTTTATAAAAGTACAAGGAGGATAGGAGATAGAAATGGAGGGTTTGAGAAATTATATGTTGTCCATTCCCTCCAAACTCTTTTTTCCCATGTCAAACAGCCCACACATATGCACACACACAAAGGAGGAGAGAAAGTGTAATCGAATCTGGAGACGGTAAATGTGGAGAGTGTGCACATAACATATCAGTGTGTTTGTGTATCCTACACACACGATTCCCCGAACACAGAAAAGAGAGAAGTGTACACATGGGAGAGAAGGAGGAGTGGAGAAGAGATGAAGATTTAAGATGGACTGAGGCGGATGACATTAGATTTTAGATGAATTTTATAGATATATTGTAAAAAAACCACGAGTGGAGGGAAAAGAGAAAGTACACCGGTTTCTTTCTACTCTTCGTCTTCTCCACCCAACCGGAGAAAGAGAGAGAGAGAAAGTTGTAAAGAGAGGAAGAGGAAAAATCCAATTATTATGATTCTCGGATATTTCCACATGTACATGTATGGACAAAGGGAAAGGAGAGGAGAGGGTTTTTTAATTTTAATTTTCCCTAGCCGGGTGTTTGGTTTTTTGCGGTTCAAATACAAATTACTCTGTCCATGAGATGAGAAAAGCTAACAAGGCTGAGTTGGGAGGAGGAGAAGTGAGAGGAGCTGTTAATAATGTGGTGATGAGATGGAATTTTTGCCATCCTCCTCCTCCTCCTGAGTTCTTGTTTAGAATTGTCTGTTGTGGAATAATAGGACATTGGAAATTTGAGGACACACACACACTACCACCACCACACACACAGCTTGACTCAACTGTGGTGTGTGTTGGTGGAGGTGGAGGGTGAGGAGAAAGGAAGGAGGTCATGGAGAGATAAGAGTACGTGTGTGGGGTGTTGGGTTCTGTGTGTGGGTATCCCGGGAGGAGAATGAGAACAAAGTTCCTAGTAATGTTTGTGTTGAGAATTTGATGGAGAAACTCTGAACAGGTTTTTATATTCTAATATTTGCACTATTTGGACTTTAGGCTAGGGAGAGAGAGAGAGTGAGTGTGTGTGTGGGGTACATGTAAATGTAGTATTTACTACTGACCAGTCTACTCCTGTAACGAACCGTAGAATGTACCCTATTTTTGCAAATCGATTTTTATTATTATATACAATTCATATATTGAACAAAAACTATCACTGTCATCAAAGGGAATAGAAGGGAGGAGTTTTGAGTAGCTCTTCTCTTCACATATGCAATAATTATGACGAGGGGAGGAGGAGGAGGGGAGGACGATAGGACTATTTGGGTACATATGCCATACAGTTTTCAACTTTGTGTAGGGTTAGGTAGAATGTACACAAAGTAATTAAAGGACTATCCTCCGTTTTGATTTGTTTCCTGGGGTTGTTCACTCCTTGTCTTTAAAATTGAAAGTCGAAGACAGACATAAATGGAGAAAGGGTGTCAGGAAAGTACAAAGTACATTTTTATTTTTAAAAAAACCCTCACTCTTTTGGTGTGAGGGCCTCCTTCATAGGGAAAAGACGTGTTGAAGAGGGAGATGAAAAAATGAACTCTTTTTCTTCTCTACA
This sequence comes from Pygmarrhopalites habei, assembly GCA_009870185.1. Taxonomy (NCBI): domain Eukaryota; kingdom Metazoa; phylum Arthropoda; class Collembola; order Symphypleona; family Arrhopalitidae; genus Pygmarrhopalites; species Pygmarrhopalites habei. The sequence continues at coordinate 11,215 of WJFB01002294.1, forward strand.
ATATTGGCTAGCTGGTTTTTTGTTTGAAGTTCTTAAATTTGCACGTGCAAATTTATTGATTTTTTTCCCTCATGTAGCTTATCTTATGTCGAAGTGTATGTGTGTATGAGGGAATGCAGTGGGTGTGGAGAGAGTCAATCAGCATTTGGATATTTTGTCGTGGAGAGTGAAAAGAGTTAGCTTTGAGAATTCTCGTTTGGGCTGAGAGAGAGGTGAGTTGGGAAATGGGAAAAGTTGAAAAGTTTTTTTTGTAGGTAGAAAGAGAGAGAGAGTGTGTGTGTGTGTGTCTACGTTCGCTCTGGGTGGGGACTTGATGGTGTGCACTCACAGACCATGCGGCTGTCTCGTGGGGCCGTTCAAATGATGATTGTTATGTGTTAACTTATGTATGTCTACCTTTCTCGTTCCTTCCTCCGGGTTTTTAAAAATAATAAATGGTGTCTCGGATTTTCCTTTGAAGAAAGAGTGATTGAGAGGATGTGTGTGTGTGTGTGTGTTGGGTAGACAGGTAGAGGAAAGGTAAGACAAGAGAGCAAGAGCACGGGGGCACCTTCATGATTATTTGAAGGACGGGTGAAAGTTAGAGAGTAGCGGGTAGATTTATTATTGGGTCGGATTTGAGTCAAAGAGAAAATTTTGAATTTTGTCCTACATTTTAATAGAGGAGAAAGCGAAGGGAGGGAGAAAGGGGTTAATGAGATTTTGGTAAAGAAAGTTGTGGGAGAGAGAGAGAGAGGATTTTGGTTGTTGATAATTGAATATATATTTATGTTTGTAGTAAAAATGGAGGGGAAGACGAAGAAAGCATGGATTGAGGCCTCTTCTCTTTTGGTTTTTAGACAGAACAGCTGAGTTGAGGAGGAAGAGGAAGAGGGGGGAAAGTTTGAAACAAAGATTTTCCTCTGATCTTTCTCTTCTGTTGCTTCTACTTCTGCTGCTACTGTACTTTCACTCATGATTGTATTTACTTTTGAAAAATATGGATGAGAAGTTTTTGGAAACCCCAGCTCTTTTGTCCCCTTTGGGGTAGACAGGACAGTTGGAGAAAAGTAGGGGATGGGATTATTGTGAATTTTCACAGGGTGGATTCTGTGAGGAGGAGAGGAAGAGAAATTCTATTTTGGACTCGAGTCTCCTCACAAAGGGGAACCCCTTATAATAGTCACACATTTTTTATCATATCCACTGCACTTTCTCCCCTTTCTCTCAAAACCCTCCACGAGAAACAATCAAGGGAAAGAGATCAAAAGTTTTTGGGTGAGAGTGAAAGTCTGTGAGGGGGTATTTGGGAAAATGGGAACTGTCAACTACATTTTTGGCTTTTTAGTTGTCTAACTCCTGTTGCTGTGTGTGAGTGTGTGTGTGTGTGTCCTACATTTCACATTTTGTCCTAGGTTCTCCAAGGCTATGAGAGATCAATCCTTTTTTACGCATCCACCTCCATTGCACACAGAAGGACAGAAATGCAGGGATTCTGTTGCAAAATGTGGGATTTTTTGCGGTGCGGATATTAGAGTGACAAGACACACACACACGCCCTCCATATGAAGTATCCAGATTGCGTCAAATATTTGGGATAATTAAATTTGTTTGCCACTATTCCCTTCCACACAGAAGAACACACACGCACACACTGGATGGATGTGTGTGGGTAAATCCGATCCCACATCGTTATCATTAGTAGGTTATTGTTGGTTGGTTGTGGTTTTCAATTCGTCATTAGATTTTTTTTTCTTTTTGTCAAAACCAATTCGAGTGGATGCGGTGTCCTAGTTATTTTTTGTTTGAAATAAAAAAACTCTGGAAATGCAATGCAATTTTGAAAGGGGGTGTGAATTGGGTAGATGGTGATGATTAAGAGGATAATTGTGGAGGAGTGGAATTTAAAAAGTAAAATTGTTGCTGAGCGTGTCATGTGTCATGGACATGAGATTGCTCTTTTTTTCCAAGTGAATTTAATATGGATTGAGGCACTTGGCTCTGGTTTTGTGAGAGAGAGAGAGAGAAAGAGAAGGAGAACATTTCAATATCTTGTCTACTACATGTGTCTAATAATTAATTTTAATTCTAGGGGTGAGTGCAGTCCCCCCTCTTTCTCTCTCTCTCTCTCTCTCTCTCTCTCTCTCCAGTGTGTGTGTGGAGGAAAAGGTTCATTTCTCTTCCATACCCTCCGACCTACTTCTCTTTAATTTTACTTTTAGTGCATACCCCCCTCCCGTGTGTGTGCTCACAAATGTTGAGGAAGCCGAATGGAGGAGGTCGTTGAAATGTTTGTTCTCAAAGTTTTAAATGATGTGAACAAGTTGACATGATATATATCAATGTACAATTTTGTACAGCAAACGAGTAATTGTCTGTTCACTTAAAAAGTTGGGGAGGAGGAGTTTAATGGATCAGTCATGTTCATGAACGTGTCTGAGTCTCTACTTACGTCTCTGTACAGTTTTCGTCTCGTCGGTTCTCTCCTCTTTTATTATAGTTTAAAGTTTTGAACATGACAAGTTTCTAGTAGTCAGTCCTTGTCCCTCTCTCTTTTCTCTGTGTAGCTCCTTTGGTTCATTTTGTGTTAAAAGAAAATTGAGGCTTGTGTGCATGTGTGTGTGTGTGTTGGAAATGATTGGTTGATGCAACTCAATTATGTATGAGTATGCAACGATAGAGAGAGGAGTGTAACTATCCATTTAATTAGAATTGAGCTTTGCTATGATTGCCAGTAGCATTTAATCCGGTTCAATTCAGTCTCTTCTCACTCACTCACTCACTCCATCTCACTTTGAGCGAGATAGAGACAAGTAATTTAAGATGAGGGAGAGAGAGAGACTTGGGATTATTAATTGAATGTGTATTATAACATGATTACTCCCATTTTTTAAAAAAAACAGTACAGACTGTAAAGATAGGGGTCAATATTTTTTTTTAAAAAAATGTGGGGATGGTCAGTTTTTTATCGTTTTTAATTTTGGTGGGTGGACAGGGAGTGTAATTGTTTAATTAAAAGTTGCACAATTGAGTGTCTATGTGATGATGGATGATGTTGGAAGGATTGGGAGAGAAACGGGATATTTTTTTTGATATGATTTGATGATGATGCGGGATGAGTTATGCTCATTTTTAATTTCTGGTGGACTGCATCTTCAAGATTTTTTTTCATGATTCTTTTTGAGCAGGCATAGCAGGACTGGATTTATTTGTGTGTGTAAATGTTGAATAATTTAGGGAGTTGTACAATTTAAGCAAAAAGTGCTCAATTTGTAAGGACTTTATTGTATGAGGGAAAGTGTTTTGGTGGTCATGGAGACTTGTCCTCCTCCTCCTTTCTCCTCTTTCTTTGAAGGGATGCGATGGGCTGAAAAGTCTGTTCTCTCACAAGGAATTCCATTGGAGTTTGGGAAATTCTAAGGTTTAGTTGCAGAGATGGTGGAGGAGATGTATAATTCAAGTTTATTTCTTTGTTTCCTCTGTCTATTCACACTGGAGTCGAGTGGGAGACACACACACTGGAGGGTGGAGGAGATGTTTGACAAGAAGAGCGTGTGTGAAATCAAAGGGAGCGAAGTAAATTCTTCATTTTGTCAAGTGAAAGGAAGAGAAAAGGCTTTACATTTTTGTTACAACTTTGCATCAATCAAGACAGGAGAAAAGTGGAAGTAGAGAGAAAAACGTTTGAAATTCTGAAATGAGAATTAAGTGAAATTTTGAAGATACTTATTTTTGAGTACATGTAATTAATTTCAATTGGATGGAGGAGAGACCCAGATCTTTGAAAAATGTTTTCTTTGATGACTGCCAAAAGTCAGTGGGTGTCATTGGCCTGTTATGTAATTAATTGTATTATTGGATGGATGTGGAATGTGAACTGGATTTGGAGAAGGTATTTGTCTCCTTACAAGGGAGTAGTATCAGATGATGATAAAGAGACGAGGATGAAGATGAGAGGGGAATGGGAGGATGTGAAAAAACAAGTTTGGATTTTTTGATATCAATTTTTCTGGCCAATGAGGAGACGAAGGTGTGAACAGGTAGGAAAGAAATGGACTTTTCCCCTATATAATTAAATTTCAAGATTCGTACAGTAACAGTATAGAGGAAATAGGATAGATGAGGATTGTCAACCTTTTGAAATTCCCCCCTCCTTCCTCATTTACATCTTTTATCCGGTGGCTCCTTTCTGTCCAGAGAGAGAGAGAGAAAGTCTGGGTGTCTGTGTATTTCCATCCGAATGCCATCACTATGGAAATGAAACTGTTTTCCCATGTCTGAATTCGGAAGAGTCGAGTCATTTCATTTCAAAATGTGGACTATTGTGAGAAGAAGACAGTACTTTTCAAAATGAGGGAAAGACTTTTCCTTCCTTAATATTTTTGTTTGAAGTTTTCCATAGAATGCCCATTTCAACAGAGAGGAAAGAGAGTAGAGGGGATCATCAAACAGTTGTATGCATCTACATTCTACATTTTGTAAGAAGTCATTGGACTACTTCCTGTATGTATTTTTGTGATATGAGAGATTTACTGGGTGAAAGCAGAAAGTGTTTGTAAGGGAAAGGAGAAGAGGACGTGTGCAGAGTACATTTTGTTGTATACCCAACTTTCTTCAGGAGAGAAAGAAAGAAGAGAAGCATCTGCGTCAGGTATGGATGATAATAGGATTGTGTGTGCGTGTGTAAAAGAGACACGTGTGTGACCATTTCCTTCCCAATTCCTTGTTGATTCATAGGTTGTTCGGTGTGTGTTTATGTGTGCGGGTGTGAAGATGAGTTAATAATTTACTTTCTCCCAGTCGTCCTTCATCTTTAGGGGGTGAGGGAAGCTGAGGGTTGTTGTACAAATTGATTAGCTTTGTAATTTGAAGCGTTTCTTAACTTGAGGAGAATGAGGAGGAAGAGGAGGACACTCTCTCCCTTGTTTGTTATCCTTGATTTGAGGGGATGGTGTGGCTTACACAGGTTCAATCTAGTTATTTTGATTTGTGTGTATGCATACTGAGAAGTACTTTCTCTCTCTCCTCCTAGCAATATGCTTTTAAGGCCTGTTTTGAAATGAGGGGATGTAAAGTCACCTCTATTCTCATTATAGGAGAATCGTATTGGAGGCTACAGTGTTGAGGATAGTGTGTGTGTGTAAGAGAGATTTGAAAATTTCGGAGAAATATTTTCGCTCTACTTCCTCCTCACGTTCTATCTCTCTTCTCTTCTACTGGCTGTGTGTGCGTGTGTGCGTTGGATATTGGAGGAGAGTATTTTAAAGTGAAGTTGACTGAGGAATGATATAAAGTTTAGGGAATCCAACTAAACTAGTATAATATAATAGGGATGAGGATGGGGTTTGACTGTGGCTTTAGATTTTGTTGATATTTTCAAGTCGAAGATTATGTAGTGGAGAGACAGTGAAAGTAGTCTATACTGACAAATGGTCCCTGTTATCGGGTGTCTAGTCCTAGTTTTCCGGGAGGTGGGAGAAAGTCTCTCTCGTTTGACTTGTGATCGGAGAAAGGCTCTCATCTCGTATTATCATTAGGGGAAGGAATTGTTGTGATGCCGGAGGAATGGAGAAGCGGGTCTTTTTTCTCACATTGTCGTAACCAGGGTGGAGAGTGCGTGTCCCATCAAAGAGAAAAAGTTTGAGGATTGGGGATTGCGTAAGGACAAAGTCTGCCTCATTTCTTGTATGATTTTGAGGAACTTACTCTCTTCCTTCTATTGGGAATCCGGAATTTGTACAATTTTAGTCTGGGATGACTAGGACTAGAGTTCTTGATTTGCTCATGATTTACCTACGCTTCCATGAACTTTACTAAATATATATGGTGGGGAGAGTGAGGGTCTTCAGGGTGTAGACCCTCCACACACACACGCACTCTCTCTCTCTGGAATTCGATTCAATTGAAGCTCGTGTGAGGGTGGGGGAATGGAACGGTAATATGTTGAAACTAAAGCTTGTGGCTCTGTCATCTCCACACGTGTATATCCACACACACACGACACACACGACACACGTATATCCATGAAGTTGTGATGGAAGGATGTAACCTTTTTCCTTGGTTGAGACGAGACTAGGACGAGGAGATGAGGAGGAGGACACGACGTATAATTCTAGAGACGAAGAGATGTCAACACAATTTATGCTTGATGCAACGACAGCACAATATCTAACACACAGTGGTGTACATACGTATATAATATCTACGCGTGTGTGCGTGTGTGTCGTTCAACTTGTGCTGGATGGATGTAACCCGGTAGACTGACTGTGTGTGTGTGTGTGTTAACGTGAGCAGTCTGTTTCCGGTTTGGTAGTTTCCTGGAAATTGGGTAATTTTACTTTTACGAGACTCTCTCTCTCTCTCTCTCTGACACACACGTCTCTCCTCCTTTCCATCCGCGGCTCTTTTTCTAGACTTTCATCACTCATATGAAATTTCAATTTCATCCCAATGTGTGTGTGTTTAGGAGAGAACATGAGCAAGCAGAAGATGATTACATAGTTTGGGACAAAAAAACGCCCGTATTATCTTCCAATATTTTTTTTCTTTCCTTGTGTAATGCTCGTCCGTGTGTGTGTGTGTGTGTGTGTGTGTGTGTGTATGTCAGTTTATATTCTCTCCCCGACTTTCTCAATTGGAAAATGATGAACCAGCATGTACTAAAAGGAGACTGGAGAAGAGAGAGAAAGAGAGAGAGAAGTGTGTGTGCGTGGGACGTCACACTCAATTTTTTTTGTGTGAGTTTGTCTTCTTGTCAATTACGAAAGAATATTTTTGGGAGGAGAGATTCTCGTTGTTGTGTGTGAGTGTGTTAGGCGTACATGTGGCGGTTCTTTTGAAAATAAATTGGGACTAAAAAATGAGCAAAATTTTGAATTTGAAAATTGGCACAGAATTTTCGTGTGGAGGAGGATTTGAGGTTGGGAGGAGGAAATTATGAAGAGAATTTTGGAATGAGAAATGCGTGATTTGATTTTGGAGAGAATTTTGTCACACACACATACATACACGCACACACACACACACAGAAGTAAAATGTCCATTTGGGTTGGAGGAGGAGGAGATTGAGAGTCTAGCAATTTTTTATGAGGATGAACGACAACGACGACTCGTCTTATTTCCTGTGTGCCAAGTCAGTCAAATTAAAATGATTATGAGGAGGAAGAGGAGGATTCTCGTGGATTGTGTGTGCTCCAGAGTCTAATAATAATCCTTCGAAAATATTTCTAGATTCAAAAAGGGAATCTACACACACACACACACACACACGGAACGCACACTGGCATCCGAGAAATGTGCAAGTTATGGCCTCAATAGCAGACACACTGTACGAGAGAGAGAGAGAGAGCCATAAAATGAAATGTCAAAAAAATTCTTTTAAGCGACTCACGTTTTATTTTCTGTAATAAATTAGAGGGAAATTTAAATTTTCCCCAGAGATAAGCAGTCAGTTTTTAAAAAATTAATTTATGCGAAATAATCCGTACGCAGCCTATAATTGAATTCTAAAAAGAAGGTACATGTAAAATGTGTGTGTGTGTGTTGCAGAAAGCTATCTTTACAACAAACGTGTGTGTGACCGGAGGTGAAAAGAGAGTCGTCGAGACAATCTTCAGACTTTTGAACACAAAAGGGAAGATGGGAGGAGAAAAAAAGTTCCTTGTCAAGTTTTCTCTTGTTCTATTAAGTAATTTTGTGACAGTTTTATGATTTTCCCTCTTCTTTTTTTATGTTGTTGGACAGTCACTGATAACACAGGGTGACGGCTGCCGCTGTTTCAATTTGCCGGTGGGTAGAAACATGGTCACAGTCTCTCTCCCTCTTGTTCTACAAGTTGTTCCTCCATATCTTAATTTCCGACCAGATCTTTCCCATTTTTCTTATGGTTGTCTCTCCTTTTGTATGTCAGTTTCATGGACTTGGTTCAAAGTAGGAGAGAGTTGTCCGGTAAAAACACTCGTGCCTTTGTTTCTAGAATTATGAAAGTCATGTCATTTTGATTGAGGTCATTTGTAAAAACGTGGAATCTACAGAGACGTTACAAAGAGGGAGAGAGAGGCTCGTGGCATGGGTGTGTGTCTTGGAATCGGAGCTGGACTCATGGAATTAGTGAATGGTCCTTCTTACATACGTGTGTGGTGTGTGTGTGTCTTCAGATTCTTTGAGGCTATGGAAAGGTGTAAAAGTTTATGATTTGTATTGACAATCTTTTTCTTCCAGTCTTTTTTGGGAAAGAGAGAGTGTGCATGTGGAGATTACCAAATATGGTGTAATGCAGATGTGGTGTATGGAGGGAGGGTAAAGTGTGAGGTGGGTTGGGTTGGCCAAAAAGATTGTTGTGAAAAAAATGGGCTAATACTTTATTGAAGAAGATGGACCGGGTGTCCTGTGTGTGTATCTGGTCTATGAATTCTTGTGTGATGGAATTCATGCTTGACTCCGTCTCCTTGCTATATGAATTAATGGTGTGAAAATCTTTTCTGGGAGGGCTAACTAGTCCAGACACACACACACACACACAGACACACACAATTTTTGTTGTGAACGTGTGTTTCATATGAACATGGGATTCCTCATCTTCTTGAATGACCAGGAGAGAAGGATTATACAAAAGGACCGGACAATGGACGAAAATGGGGAGAGTCATTCAGTCGAAAATTGCGTAAACTGTTGTGCCGTGCGTGTGTGTGTGTGACAGGAGGAATGTTGTAAGAAGAGACTGGGATTTAGTGTGAAAAGAGGGAAACGTGTGTGTGTGTGTGGAGGAATCTTTTCACTTGACAGGAGACTTGGGTTCAACCTATCCGCGACATTTTCTGTTGAAAGAGTAAAAATAAATTTGTCCTGGATTTTTTATAAAAGAATTTAAAAATCAAAAACGTTTTTTGCTACTGACTTTATTTCGGAGAAGAATGGATGGCGATGGAAATAAATTATCATTGGTTTAATCTTATTAAAATTTATGATTATCTGCCTAAACTTGGTGCACACAGTCAAACTCGTTCATTCTCCTCCGTGTAATTATATTTCACAGAAAATGCGCAAAAAATCGTCTTCTTTTGAACTGGTGATTGGTTTGGTTGAAGAAATTAATTAATATGTATTATTTAAATGGGGTTGAATGAGTTTTTTTTTTAGTTGAGTTGAGTTGAGTTCGAATACGATTCCCTCGAGCTTTCGCCCATAGAATCGGCCGAATTATTTTATTCAGAATTTGGCGAATTTATATATAGTTAACAATTTTTGCACCAACATTGATTATAATCTTTAAG